>VYZM01003373.1:614033-628023 GCA_013398915.1 Dromas ardeola
GTGCGGAGATGGCATTGGGCATCGGGGCTGATGCAAGGCGAGGGCTGGCTGGGAGCAGAAAGCAGCTGGGCGGGCTCTCCTGCACGTCCACAGTCCCAGATTTTGCAGGCATGACCCTGTTGCCTGGGTGCTGCCAATCCCCCGTGCCGAGATCCCTCCATCAGGTCCCCTCACTCCTCCCTACTGAGCCTGCCTTCCCTTCTTCCCGTGCCTTGCTTGTTTTCGGCCCCGGAGGTGGTGCTGGCTGGCATTTTGGCTGAGAGTCACGCCGACATTTTCAGCAGCCGGCCTCCATTTGAGAGCTGCTCCCTGTCCCACCCCGGGGAAGGAAAGTAGCCAAGGCGAGATTTCATGACCGTTGAGCATGGAAAAACTCTTCTTTTTTAGTACATTTGGTTCGTCAACTGCACCTCTCACACATGGGCATGGACAGGGGGAGGTGGATGGGGCTGTAAGCCCCCTGGCACCACACTTGAGGTGATCGGGGCATGTCCTGCAGCCTGTCCCAACAAGGGCTGGGCCCCACGGAGGACATGGAGGCAGCACAGAGGCAGAGTAAATAATAAAAAAGCCCGAGCCCGTTTTGCAGAGGAGCACAAGGGACGGCACTGGGGTTATCGCGCAATCTGCTAGCTGCTTCTCAAGAAGATTTCCCAGCCCCTGCTGTCCCCACCCAGTGCCGAACGTTGGGGACATGCTTGGTTTAATGGTGATCTGCAGGTGTCTGTGCTCACCAAGTGCTTGTCTCTCTGCCTAACATGCCCTTTACCTGCATAATCTCAGAGCAGCTCACGTGGAAATAGAAGTAACCCACATTTTCCAGAGCGACTAGTGATGTAGGTTGTAGGGTTTGGGTGACGACTTTGTAAGGACGGGGATATGCAAACAGCCAGGGCCCTTTACAGGGACCCTCGTCCAATGTTTGAGATTAACCATCCAGAGCTCACCCTGGCTGCTGGCAGCTGTACGGGCGCGTAGGAGCTATACCTTGGGGACAGTATAGATGAGGGCAGTGGGAACCTCAATGGAGGAAGACCCAACCGTACTGTGGCTGGAAGGCAAGGCTTGGGGCTACTATCTTGATAACCTTTGGGCCACCTCCCCCTGGAGTTTTGTGGGCTGATATTTCCCCCTAGCCTCACAGAAAGACTCATGCACATGATCCTATCCGGGCCAGACACCGACTGCACACGTAACCCATTTACTCTGCTGTATGGTCCCCATAGGGGCTGACACGGCTTGGAGAGCCGCAGCCTGCATTAAAGACACTTGGAGAGGAGATGTGTTCAAGCAAAGCAGCCTTATGGCAAACCCAGCAGCACAAAACCACCCCAGGCCTGATCTTGCAAGCTTCTGTACGTGACCCATGCTCCCTGGCCGCACGGTGCCCTAAGAAACACCCGGGGACCTTGACCTTCGTCTGGCAGCAGCGTCCCCCCGCTCTGAGTTCCATGTGGCCAGCGGCAGGAGCCCTGCCCTCGGAGCAGGGAGGCAGACGGGTGCATGAATGTGGTCACAGGCTGGGGGCTGTGTCTCCCTGCGCTCTGGATGCGACACCTGTGGAGGGTTTCACTGCTCTGCTGTATTTTCAAGGGAAATGCAGTGTCCTGAGGGAGGCCGTTGCTCTAAAATCTGGCAATATTTTGCAATGAAGGAACAATACCTCTGAGATAACACTTTGGGAACAAAAGAGGTGGGTCCCCCCCCCACGCACACCCCCTTCCAGCACAGCTTCACAGTCCAGAGGCTGGCGGCAGAGCCCCAGGCGGGAGCGAGTGCTGTGGTGAAGGGAAGGGAAGGCAGTGGGGAACAAAGCGGGAAAGAGCGTCAGATGAGACATCTGCAATCGCGCCCTGCCTTCAACTTCCCAAAGAAATCCCTTTGCCAGGGTTACACTAGACACTGACGGGTCGGGATAATTGGGCTGATGTAGCAGAGGAAGAAGCTAATGCTCAAGGGCTCGGTTCCTTGCGAGCAAGGAGGTTTGAAGCCACAAGGAGACCTTGGCATCAGCTGCTGGACGGGGTGTGTTTTGCTTCTGCTTGGAAAAATATCTCTTGGCCCACCCAAGGTTGGGGGCTTCCTCCATGAAATGCCGTCGGGGCAGGAGAGAGACTGAGAGGGCGCGTTTGCATGAGCCTTGGTTTGCGTTGGTTGGTGCAAGGCGAGGCGGGGGGGGACGGTACTGGGGACTTGTGGCAGAAGGTGTTTGTAACAGGTTGATGGGGTTATCAGCAGAGACCATCAGATGGGAAAGAAGTGGCACGGTCGGCCCGACACGCATGGCTTGGGCATGACGGCTCTCTGCACATCCACGGGCTGGCTGTGATCAAACGGGGCAGCCTGTCGGTCTGCCGGAGGAAGGAGGAGTGGGCCGGGGAGGGAATCTAAAGGACCCGGGGATCTGCATGAAGCCAAAGTGAAAACGGGCGCAACAAACTGGTGGGGCCAGGGGGACGAGCGTGTGTGTGCTGGCGAGAAGGGAGGGCGTCTCTCTGGGTGCAAAGGGAGATGGGGACGGTTTGAGCCAGCATGTTGCAAAAGAGCTTGCTAAGGCTGGGACTGTTGCAGGTCCCTTCCTTTTTGCTAAGCCTCAGCCCCCCTTTCTAGCAGGGTCTGTCCTTGCCCCCCCCGCCATCCCGGGGGTTGAATTAGATGACCTTTAAAGGTCCCTTCCAACCCAACACATTCTATGATTCTGTGATATCGCTGCACCTGCATGGCCTGCCAAAAATGGGACTGTCCTGGGAAGGACGGGCCTGCGGCTCCAGCCGCCTGGCTCCCTTCCCCTGACCTTCCTCCTCAGATGTAACTTGGTTTCCCGCTTGCTCTGCAGCCCTGCGTGGAAAATAACCCCTGTTGGCACTGGGACCCGAGTTCAAACAGGCTTGAGGCAGCCACTAGTGAGTTAAGTTGGATGGGGCTCAGCCCAGTTCCTGCTAGTGCACAACTTGGCCCAACAGAGAGGGTGAGCCAAGAAAACAAGATCTGCCCTGGCAGTCGGGCAGGAGGGGACCAGGATGAGACTGTCCTGGTTGGGAACAACAGGGAAAGTTAGTGGGAAGCATGTGGAAAGGGTTGTTGCCCAGGATGGAGGTGAGGTCTGCTGAGGAAGCCTTCACTACATCCAACCACCACTCTTTTCCCAGTCACCGACTGTGCCTCCTGCGAGGGGCTCCTTGCAGGGAAGAAAGTCCCCTCAAGGGACACCCCTTCCATCCCGCTAAGTCTCCATCCTTTTGCGTGACCACACAGTCCTCTCTAGGACACCTCTGGACCTCGGCCCTCGCGCTCCCCCTCTGCCCGCCCGCTCTTACCTCCAGAGCTTCCCCAAGGTCTTACTGAGCTCGGCGTTGTGGAGGTGTGGGTACTGGTCAGCCAGTTTCCTCCGGGCAGCCTGTGCCCAGACCATGAAGGCGTTCATGGGCCGCTTGACGTGAGGTTTGCTCTTGTTACTTCCATTGACCCGGACGGGCATGGGTACCAGGGTCCAGTCATAGCCGCTCAGCACCTGGCTGACCGCCTCGCGGATACACACCGGGAACTTGTCATCGTCCGCCTCCGAGTCTTGCTGTTCCTTCTTGACCTTCCCCATCTCCCCGCTGCCAGAGCTGGCGAGGTGCGGGGAGTTGTCCGACGCCATGGAGGGTCCTGGCGAGAGGCAGTGGTGATCTTCAGAGCCCACCGGGCTCATCTCCACCTCCGAAAGGTCTTGGTCATCAGCCATCGTCTCTCTCAAACCCTATCTCTCTTCCTTCTTGGTGTCCTTCTTCTCACTGGAGAAGGGAGGGAGGAAGACAAAAACAAAGGAAGGAAAGGAAAGTGGGGGGGAAAGAGAGAAAAGGAGAAGAAACCACCAAATCTGAAAGGGACTCCAAGCTCTCCGAAGAGCTGACCACGAGACAGGGGCTGCTCGATAAAAGCGCAAGCAAAGCAATTGCCGTGCACACCGCAAAACCCGTGATCGATGGGGGTGGGGATGGGTCGGGGCCCCTGATTAATTGGGATATCGCACCCTATCTCCGCAATCATCTGGAGCTGATGTGCGGAGGGGCCTGCGGCAAGAGGGATAAAGGGGGCTGGGGACCTGAAAGGAGAGAGACATGGACCATCCTGCCCGGGCGCAGCTCCCCACGGGGAGCAGGATGGGGGGCACAGCCACAAAACTTGTGTGGGGAAGTGCCCCCCTCTTTCGAAGAAGTGTGGTGAAATGCCAGTGCGGTGCCCGGGGGGAGGCGTGGGAGGGGGAGCGCCGGCACCGTATCGATAATCCAGAAGGGACCTATATCCCAGCTACCGAGGAATCTGAGCGGGCGGCACCACCGGGCAGAGAACCAGCCCGGGCCCCAGATCCGCACTTGGAGACCCTGATGGCTGCGGGGACACCCCATCCCTCACCCTCCTCACACAGCTCATAAACCAAAAACTTAAAATACATCCACATCGCATCCCCAACACACACCTGTCTATGTGTATGTATGCATATTCAGATTCACATTCACACACACACACACACACACATATATATATACAGGTACAAACACAAACCAAGTTTAACTTCGAGACATGCCAAGGCTTTGGTTTGCCTGCCCCACACACTCCTCCTCTCTCCTGTCTGCAGTCACCTCTAAAAGTCCCTGTCGCCGTGCAGCAGTCCCCCTCCTTGGAAAAAGAAACCCTCTAAAAATAAAAGCCTCTCTATTTCCCCCATCCAGAAATAAAAAAAAAAAAGAAGAAAGAAATTAAAGAAGGAAAGAAGTGATAGAAAAGCATGCCTCTGGCTTAGCTGAAAAAGAGGCAATGCAGAGCAAGGGCTGCTGTCCCTCCGGCTTCAGAGGGTGACACGGACCCTCGCTGGGGAAATTGAAAAAAGTAAGAGAAAGTAGGGGGGAAAAAAGCGCGAGCGAATGTGTGGCGCGCGTGAGAGCGAGCTCAGGTAGGAAAACTTACGTGGCTGGCCGGTGTGCCGGGCAGATCCTGCGAGGGCTGTGATTTGTATCCCAATAGCCCCTCTGTTCTCCCTCCCAGCCCCGGTGGCGTCGGGGCGCGCGGCGCGGGGAGGCTCTCAGGCGAGTGCCATTCCTGGAGGGAGGCTTGGTTTTTACTAATACCCCGGCTGGATGTCTCTAGCTGGCTTTGCTGCTTAGCACCGGGGGAGGGAAGGGCGGAAGGTGGAGCCAAGCACTCCTCAGAGCCAGAATATGGTCGGCCGGGGACGGCGGGGAGGGGACACGGGCAGCCCCCCACCCCACCTCGGCCGCTGGCACGGTCCCCGCTTTCCCCCGGTGCTGGCTTCTTCACAAGAGCCGCCGGTGTTGGGCTGCTCTCGGAGATTGTGGCCGCCCCAGAGATGGTGCTGGAGGATTCAGCCCCAGGGGGGTTTGGGGTGGCTGGGTGCTGGAAAGGGTCCGAGGTGGCCTGGGAAGATGGGTGTGCACCCCAGGACTGGGATCCCCCTCCTTCCCCCTGCTAGCACAGTTGATCCTGCAGGGTCTGGTGCTCCCCACGTGCCCAATGAGTCCCTGGTCTCCATCACAGGGTCTCACAGGAACCCTACTGTGCTGCAACAAGCTGGCCTGGGACCCCGGGGTCAAGATGCTGCCAAAGTGGTACCCTCATTCAGACCTGACTTTGTGGGGTGAAGAAGGGGATGCAGGAGGTCAGGGGTGTCCTGCGGATGGAGGACATCAAATCCAGGGAAAATACCGTGCCGCGGGACAGTGGATACCAGTTTAAACCTTCTTAGGACTTTTGCACCCTCAGGATGGGCTTGTCACAACATGTTCGTCTCTGGGGAGTCTTGCTAAGACGAGCAGTCTCTGCTTCTTCCGACATGCTGAGTTGCTCCTGAAGGCAAATGTGGGGTCTCTCACAAGGAAAGGGAGGTCTCCTGATGAGAAGGACTCTCACACTCATCCTCATTCTTGCTGTTCATGCACTGGGACACGTAGAGGACCTCAGAACTCAATGGGTTAGGATGTTCTCCATCACATCTTCCATTTTCTAGCTCGCTTTCCTTCTCAGATGCCTCTGGTAGTTGGCTTCTTCAGTTTCCTTTATCACCGGGGCTGGTATAGACCAACACCAAACCTGTAACCGTGAGAGGTCACCCACAAAAAATCGGATGATCCTCCCAGGTCCTCTGCAGTTAGCAGTAAGATAAACCTAGCTTCTCCCCCAGCTCCTTGCTGGAGAGCCAACCTGCAGGCGCTCAGTGCTAAGTCAGAAAATACAGAGAGATGAATGGATACAACCCAGGGAACCAGATTTCAAGAACATTTTCAGCTCCTGTAGCAGATATTCACTCTCCAGAATCTTTGTGTTAAAAAGGTCCAGCAAAATTGCTGGCTGGCACCACGTGAAGCATAAGGGAACCAGTCCCAAGGATGGTGCTGAGCACCTGAGATAAAGCCCTCAGAGCAAACTAGTGGGGTTGGTCACTGCACTTGCAGACCTGCATGACAGCACAGGGCCACTTCCCTGCACATCTGCCGTTGTCTGGAGTAAGTAAAGCTCTGAAACCATAAGGTGGCTGCAGGGAAAACCTCATGAGTGCCCAGTGAGAAGTCTTTACTGAACAGAGCTGGGAGGGGGAACGGCTGCATGCCGTTGGCATCACGCAGGCAGATGTGCTAAAAGGTGCCTCTTGCATCCTTAAAAAAAAACTCTCAAGGGACCATCTGCCTTTCTTCTCTTCAGCATTACCTACTCCAGAAGAAAGATGGGCTCAGATACTCTTTTTCACATGATGCTTTTTTTGCTTTGGAAGGCAGGAGTGGGGATGCCTTTCTCTTGGATGCCGAGAAAACCCAGTGGAGGACCTAGCAAAACCTCATCGAGGCCCTGCTTCCTCAACCAAAGCAGTGGCTGGTGAACGTCCAGTCTCACAGTATGGGATGCATTCTCTCACCAAGAGAGAATCCAGTTGTGGTTGTCATGAGAAGGGGTCTTGCAGCATGAACAGGGTCAGCTTGGCAGCTCACCCTCTGTGTGGCAGACAGATAACCAGCAAAAATGAAGGGGGGAAGGTCACTTCATACAAAGTTGTCCAGGGCCCCCTGAATGCAGAGTCAATGATGCTGCAGAGCTCGTGGCATCTTCCCCCAGCCAGCAAGGGTCATCCTCAAACTGCAGGGACCCTGCATATGAGGTGTGAGAGAACAGGAGAGAGGAGAGGGTTGGTCTGTCCCACAGGGAGACAGCCACTGATGAGAAACACTGCCCTGCATGTTCCCCTGGCCGCAGCCAACCTCCAACCTGGGGCAAGGAGGGAGAATGCTGCAGAAAACGGCTAGAAAAGGGAGTTTACTTGCCCTCCCTTCAGGTTGCTGGTTCCTGTGGACCCCACGGGAAAGAGGTGATGGGACAGGGATTTCTTGTGTCCCTCCAGAGTGGGGATACGGGCTGCTCAGCACCAAGCGGTAGAGAGCGAGAGGCTGGGGGTCCAGATAGCACTTTGATGGAGAAGATCCCAAACCAGGAGACAAAGGAGCCCCGCAGGGCACTGAGTGGAGCTTCACAGCCTGCTCAGCTCATACCCCAAACGCAGTGGCCTCTTGGCAGGCTTTGCGGTGAGAACGAGACAGTGCTTGACCCCACCAAGACAGTGAGTGGTGGGGCTCCCATCTTCCTGCATGCCCACAGGGTCTGGGGGAGCAGAAGAGGGTCTGACCCACCACTCCCAACTGGGGCAAGAAAGGGATGAAACCCAGAAGGGATTTCAGTAACCCACAGGGTTGTCCCACTACTCACCATTCCTGTCAGGGGCTGCTGCCACCTGCCAGGCAGGAGCCGGGTCCCATTCGTGCCCTGTTGGAAGAGCTGTGGGTTCCTCAGCTGCAGACAGGGACATCATCAAAGAAGCATATACCAGCCACACAGTCTCTGCAATCTGCAGTCTCAGTGTCTCCTCACATTTAAATGGCAGGGAAGGGTTTTTTTTCCCTTCATTCTGCCTTTCTCCAGTTCTTGCTTTTTGTCTCCTTTGGTCCTGCCTCTTCTTTCTGAACTCTTTTTCCCTGTAGCACCTTTTCCCCTGTTTCCAGCTCCCTCTCACAGCACTTGACTGCTCATATATCTTTTTCCAAGTCTCTTCTGTCCATGTGTCATCTCTTCTGCTACAAAGAGGTAGATGCAGGAGAGAAAGCCATGGAAAATACACCTTTACTGCAGCAGGAAGAGGTGTGACACTTTCTCTTCAGTTGAGGTGAGAAGACAGCTAGAAGGGAAGAACAAGAGACCATCCCTGTTTCATGAATCATTGTGGGGGCATGTCTCTTCCTCCAGTGTCCCCCGGGAGCCCTTTTTAGAGACAAGGACCCTCCAAGAGCCACTGCTGGCCACAGCAGCTAACATTGCAAAAGTGACCTTTCTAAATGCCAGTCTTCCTAATGACTGGTCCCTGGGGAAATGCTCATATAGCAGGTTTCCACCCTTTCTTTGCAGCATGCATTTCTATGGATGAGGTGCTCCAGATCCACAGAAAAGGACAGTCCTTTGTGGATGAAAGATCTACCAGTGAACATGGTTCATGACCCGGAGACCTTGCTAAGCCACAAACTTCCTGTGACTTGTCAGTGAAATGTTTTCTTTGGGCCTCAGTCCCCAATATGCGAAGGTGGAAGGATGCCACTTCTCCACCACAAAGGCCTGTCAGGAGGGCAATGGGTAAAACTAGGTGGGAAGTGGGTGCGTCCCATCATGCTAGGTGCCCCTGCATCCGCACTGCTCCCAAGGGCAATGGAAAAGATGCCCTGCTCCGGGCTGGGTGCTCGGCGAGCAAGGTGCATCATCTCAGGGGCACCTGTTCAGTAGGGTTTCAAGGAGGGGACCACGTTGGTGGGACTCCTCCACCACCAAGGTGGAACCACCGAAATTCCTGGGGAGGAATTTTGCTAGATGACACCTATCCCCCGCACCCGTGGCAAGGGAGGAGTAAGAGGGGAGAGCTCGGCTGCAGAGAAGTAGCAGGATCCCCAGACGGAGAGCCAGGGCCAGCTTTTGTCCCCTGCCCAGCTCGGGGGCACAGCACTGGTATTGTCCCAGGACTGCCTGGGAAAATGGGAGGGGTTCCCTGGGAAATCTTTCCATACAGTAAAACAGCGTCAGAGCCGGGGAGCCAGGGGGGCACGACACAGACATTCGAAAAAATACACACACACACACCCCCAGCCAAACAATACCCGCAGTGTGCTGAGGGAAAGGGAGACCCATGAATTGGGAGTTTGATAAGGATTTTCTCCCGCGCGCGCCCGCTCTCTCAACGGCCCCTTCAGTTTTCCCAACAACCCCCCTCCTTCCCTTGCCGGCTTTCTTGTTTGGGCCTTAAACAGTGCGCTGTCTTTGTTCTGGATACAGGTGAACGACAATCATGTGATTAACACACACTCACACACACACACGCGCGCACGCACATAAAAAGCTTTTTAAGAGCGTCCAGCTTGCTCCAGACCCGAAGACGGGAGAGGAGACCCGGCCTAGGAGGAGCTGAGGCAGCAGCGGTGGCCGGGATGGGGACGGCCACTGGGATGGACGAGCGGGCACCGCTGCCTCTCTGCAAAATCCCCTTCCCATGGAGGTGGGCACGCGAGAAAATGAGGGGCAGGAGGGGTGGCAGGGGGTAAGGTTTGGGATTTGGGGGTGGAAGGGGAGGGTCTTGCCCCTGCTGCCTTCTCGCTTGCACCGGGCAGGCTGGCGTGGCTTTGTACTGGCCACATGCACCAAGGGTGCTGCAGGAAGGACAGGGGGTGACCATCCCAACATCGGGTTGGGGAGGGGTGTGCAGAAGTCTCCTCTTCTCTCCCTGCCAGGGAGGGGAGCTGGGTTTCCCACGCCAGAGGCAAGCCCTTGACCCTTTCTGGCTCCCACGTGGGATTTGCATCTTCGTCAGCATGAGGCTTGCTGGCCCCACCGTGGCTGAAGGGGAGGGCTCGGTGAGGAAGAGGAGGGGGGCAGCCCTCTTGCTGGAAAGGGGGATGTCACCCCCCTCCAAGCTGTGATGTGGGGAGATCTGAATGGATTTGCTCAGTCCCATAGCGGCCCAGGAGGGAGAAAGAGAAAGGGAGAGGACCAGGCAACCCAGGCAGTCGCGGGAAGGTTGTGGATGGCAGGAGCAGTTGACCCATGCTGGAAGTCCTGCTGCCGTGGCCAGAAATGGCATATCCAACTTCCTCAGTGAGGACTGCATGTCCCCTTTGGTGTGGAGATGCCACAGGGACCCATCACACCTCATCACCGTGACCGTAAAATAGCTGGGAAGCTTATTGCTCATTCCTGGGGGAAAGTGGATGCTAGTGAGGGGATGGCCAGGTGACCATATGAACTTTCCACAGAGGAAGTAATGAAAGAATTGGAAAAAATTGCAAGGTTTCAAACGGTTACTCTTTTTTTATTTGAAGATTGCCTGAGTATGGTGCTCCAAGTGGGGAGAAGGAAAGGGAGAGGCCACCATAACGCTTGGAAAATCTATGGGTCTGCAGCTGGTCTCACTCGTGAGACATCATGGGACATGACTGATGGCAGCCTGGGAGAGATCAGGACCAGGCTGTGCCCTTTGCCGGAGCACCCAAGCCCAGCCCTGTCTCCACCACTTCCTCATGCCTTTCTCTCCAAATTCCTCCATCTGATGTCATGACCGCCCTCCCAGGCTCCCAGCGTGCAGGTCATTTTCAAGGCCTTTCCATGAACAGGAAAAGCAGAGGGTCCTCAAAGACCTCCACAATTCTGTGGCGGCTGCTATCTCCAAAGAGCCCTTCAGTTTGCCTTGTGCTGTAGGTGTCCTCCCAACAGGGAGCTGGGCACCGGAACCATTCCCGGGCTCTGGTCTTCATCACAGCTCACTGTTTTTGGCTGAAGATCCCAATATTGATGCTAGACCTTTCCAGATGCCTCTTTGCTTCCAGCCATGGGCCAACCATCAGGAGTCTCGGTGAGCTGAGGAGGAAGAAAGTGGTGTGGGTCCCTCATGAAAAGCAAAGAGCTGCCTGCAGCCCTGCCTGGGTTTTGGCAGCACCACACCACGTCCATGTGGTTACAGGACAGTTAGCTGCAGGGGGTGTGCAGTAATTTTTGTCATGGGGTATCAGGGGAAACAAAAGGCACGCAACACCTGGAGTTGTTTACTGTGTGACCAGGCTGTTCATCTCTCTCTGCCAGAGCCAGTGTCCTGCAAAAGAAACATCGTGGTGGTTGCTCTCCTTGGGGGTTATCGTTCCCCATGGGCAACACGGGCTGGGTGATGCCAGTTGGCACATGGCCTTGCTCTTACATCACCCCGGGATGGGACGGGAGACCTCAGGAAGCTCTTTGGGCACCGGGGCTGGGACGTGGTTGCAGAGTCCCACCTGGCTCCAGAGCCGGAGAAACCCGGTTCCCTCTCCAGGGCATGGTGAGGGTGCCGCAGGTGCAGGAAACCACGCCGCAGCTGCTGCTGGTGTGCTGCCTGGATGTGGCCGAGAAGGAGACTTTGCTCAGCGGCATTTTTTTTGCTCTAAAGCAGTGGATTATGGTGCCAGCTGCTCCAGAGAGGAGGTGTTGGGAAAATCTCGTGGAAAGGAAAGGGGAGAATTGCCTCTGAGCATCACAAAGACCCTGGGCATCTCCTGGCCTGTCCTCTTGGCCAGCCCAATGTTTCATGGCTATGGGGAGGACTTGCAACGGGACAAATTTTCCTGCATTACTCAGAGTCTGAGAAGATCAAAGAGGAATGGGGCAGGCATGTCTGTCTGCTACCTGCTTTGATGGGTGGCACGGAGCCTCCCCGGCTGTTAACCCCCTCGTCTCCTGCCGGAGAGGCCAGGTGCACTTCCAAAGATCGAACCCCAAAAAGCGAGCGCTGAAGGGGTGGGTAGGTGGGGGAGAAGGGGACCGGGTTTGCCTTTTCTCGGATGGAGTCTGGCATATCCAGTGCAATGTAATGGAGGAAGCTGGGTGGTCTCAGTCTGCACGACAGAGGAGAGATGCCCAGAGCGGAGAGGAAGGGAATTGTATAAGATTGGGCAGAACTACCAGAAAAGGGGACCTTCTCAATGGGACCTGTGGTTGTAGCAGTGCTGGGTGACCCCAGTGGGCTCATTCAGTGGTGGCCGAGGTGGCTCCAGGGTGATCTTCCCCTCAGCCAGTCCTCTGGCTGCAGGGAGGCTGCTGGGGAGCCGGGGGAAGGGTTAAGTCAGGAAGGCTTCAGCCTGCTGCCTTGGCCCCTGTAATTCCTCCAGAGAGTAGGACTGGGAGAACAAGGAGCCCTTTCTGTTCGCAGGAATTAATAGCAAAGAGTCATCTGGGGTGTCATTCAAGCCCTGATCAGCTCCCGGAGGAATGTGAGGGAGAGCGAGCGAGGGAGCGCGGCCCGAGGCCGAGGCACCAAAGCCAGGGCAGGAGCAGTTCGGCTGGTAACCAGCGTTACCGGCTGGCATTCGGGTGGCAGGACCGTCTTCCCCTTCACCCCAACCTCCACCTCCCCTCTGCCCTGTGCGGGGCCTCACTTTGACACCCGTAGTCAAAGGGCTCCCACCAGCTCCAAAACTTGTCTCTTGTTACCCGTCACTTCGTCCCAGGGGAGAAAGATGTCCCAACCTGTCAACACCGCAGCCTCCCTCCGCTGAGCCGGGAGGGATGGGCCAGGCAACCAGGCGCCAGCACAACCCCACTACCCTCACGGTGGACGTGAGCTCCAGCAGACACCCCCTTTCCAAGGCTCACCCACCACCTCCAACCTGTGATGGCCGTGGGGTTTGCCCACCCACGCAAGCTTGCCCATGGAGAGGGTCTCCAGGGAGCTCTCAAGCACAGCCGGGGACGTGGGGTGGTAGGTAACTCAGGGGACCACAAAGTTCAGTGCTGAAGCCTTTGCTTCTGCATCATCTCGCCCAGACTGACTTTGGTCACTACAATTTCAGGAGAAAAAGATCAGGCCAGCGAGTTATCATGCTAACTTTTCACGGCGTTTCTTCACAGCCACACAGGGAGGCCTGAAACTGCTGCATGGTGATACTGCAGCGTTGCCTATAATAGCAACTAGCTCTGGTGAGACAAGGAGAGATTTTGGCCACATCTCTACTAGCCTGAGAAGGGGACCTTGGAGTGCCCTGTCCTGCTCCGTGACCAACCCGCCTTCTTTCTGCCTGGCTGCATTGCTGGTGGCCCGCGTGACCACACTTGGTGGGCACAAGGTGACCCAGGGCTCCGGTGATGCACCGTGGTCACCCCTACCATATGGACTATGGGGTCTTCAGGGCAACCCTTCGGGTCAGCCCTTAGTGCGTGCACAGCCACAGCACCAACTGTGAGCTGCGCTCACCAGCCTGGCAGCGAGTGAAGGTCCAGGAGATGGTGACCTACGTGAAACGTGAACGGAGACGTGCTGCAGAGCATGAGTTGCTTTTGGTGGCCAAAACGCATCTCACCAAAGCTTCCCCTCCTCCCCACGCACACCAGGTTGGGGCAAAACTAGGCTTAAGCACTAGCTCTGCAACTCAGCATCCTCCGAGAGACGCACAGTGCGGCTGGGATGGACTCCTCCGCCCCCTCCCCACTCCCCGTACCACCGCCGCCACCACCGCCACAATGAGCACCCCTTGTCATAGAGGGGTTAATAAATGATGCAAGAAAGGAGCCCTTTAATGCACGGTGACCTTTGGCCTTTCATAAATCACAGTGTTGGGCTGCGAGTGCGCGGGGGGCGCAAGGCAGTGGAGGGAGAGGATGGGAGGGGGTCCATGCAGCTGCGCCACGGAGTTGACATTGTTCCCACCACCACTAAAGTGCAACAAATCCCTCTATTGTGTTCCTGGTTTATCTGGTTCCTCTTGTTTATTAGCAGAGGTTGTTTGGCGCTGGCTCCAGCCCTGGGCGGGTGGAAAGAGTGTTGGCACGCACCAGAGGAGGGGAGGGAGGGAGTGGGGGGAACCGGGACGGGAGGACGAGAGCAGCTCATCAATGGCTGTATTGTCCCATCTTTTTTGTTGCTCCTGTAATGATATGTTCGAAAAAAAGG
>VYZM01003373.1:633604-669103 GCA_013398915.1 Dromas ardeola
GGAGAGGAGAGAGGAAGAGACTGCAGTCAGCAGAAATGCATTTGGGGGAACATGTACTGCAAGAAAAGGTGAAGGTCTTATGAACTGGAGACTAAGATCCTGAGTTTCTAAGCTAGGAAAGGCCAGCTCGGAAGAAATGATAGCTGGAGGAATGTACAGTAGAAGGCATAATCAGCAACACCACCCAGGTGCTCGGAGAATGGGACAGGGTGAGCCTCACCTGGCACAGCCCACTAAATCCCTCAGTTCCTTCCTCACTCTTTGAGTTCTTTGCACTCAGGAAGGTCGGTAGCCACACACACATAAGAACTTAGTTACAATAGGAGGCCATTAGTGGAGCCAAGGCGCAAAGACGTGCATTTATTAATAGTGTGGTGGCACTTGTTCTACACAGAACACCACCTGCTCTTAGCTCGGCTGGGGTCTTAATTTCAAACGCCACAACTCGCTCTTCTGACCTTACAAGTGGCTCCAGTAAGTGCCAGTCAGGTATTAAAACCATAGCGCCACGAAAAAGTCAATTTCTGCCAGACTCATTGAGCAACGGGCTTAATCATATTTAGCATCCCCTCTGGGTAAATGTCCTTCAATCCCTCTAGGAGTCTGAACTTGAAAATTTCCCTGGCAGGGCTGCAGGGGACATCACACAGTACAGGTGGTCTGAGTGGCACAGGTAGGTTGGACACAGAGACCAAGTGCCAACACAAACACCCCAAAGCCCAGGATGAGGTTAGCAGGAGCAAAATTCATCTCCAGCCTTTGCGGTTACCATCTCAGTAAGACAGAGAGAGAGATAGAAAGGAGAGGAAAGGGAGGGAGAAGGTTAGGGAGTGGGGAAGGGCCAGGAGCCTGCAGACTTCTGTGGCCACATGATTTTCCTGGTTGTTTTCAAAGCACTGCTCTAACACACGCACACGAGTCCCATGTGATTGCTTATTTACGAAAGCACAGTCGTAATGTTGTGTGCGTCTCACATCCACTCAGCAGCCCACCTGACCGCAGGCTCCGAGGGCACCCACTGCATCCTCCCCATCTGCACCATCGAGCCAAGGGGGATGGGTGACCCATGATGGGTGGACACTGCTCCTGTCCTGGCGAGGCGGGGAAGTGGAGAGGAGGACCGTCTTTCCATTTCCAAACTGCCCTTTGCTTCCCTTTCCCTGGCACTATGTGAGGAGGGTCCAGGGGCTGGGTGCTGTCCCTGCTGTACCGTCATGGGGAGAAAAAGCTTTTATTTCAGATCTTTCAGAAGCTGTCTCACTTCTTTTAATTTGCAGAGCACCCGAAAGCGAGCTCAGATACAAACTGACCTGGCATATGCCAATATCCCATATTTGATCTTCAAATTGGTGCAGATTCTCTTTCCTTGGGTGGAACTTTTTCGCATACCATCATCACAGAAGTCCCCTTTCACCCAAAGACCCACTCAATAAAAGAGGAATCCTCGTTAGAAGGGGCAGGGGGGAGGCTAAGGGAGAGTGTTCACGATGAAATAAAGATGGTTGTGTCTTTGGGGATGGGGGATTTGGCCTACCCTCAATTCATTTGTATAGAGAACCCCTAACTCCAGTAAAATTGTTCTTCTCAGCCAAAGGGAGGTCTAAGACATGAGCAAGAGAGATGCAGTGTGTGAGAGCGGAGGTTTTGAAGGCCAAAAATAGGACCTGAATTCACAGAGGCTGTGATGGGACGAGATTATGCTGCAGTGAAACATATATTTGGGGTGTTGTGTTTTCCACTCCTTTCTCTCTCCACAGTCCTAGGTGCCAGCGTCCCTAGGAAAAAATGTCAATGGAAAAGAGTCATCGCCTCATATGCTGCAAAAAACCCTCCAGTGATCTTTGCCAAACCGATGCTCCTATGAAGAAAGGACATCTGACATTTTAAAATGTTGGTATGGTCAAACCACCCAACGTCATCCCTACCACCTCTTCCCGGACAACCAATCCCTGCTTTAAATTGCCCAAGAGCCGACGCCGCTACCTCACCACACAGATTACGCCTCCCATGGCCAGGCGTCTTTCCTGCACGCTCAGTAAGTCGCCTCCATGAAGGGTTAATTCAACCAGGGCCTTTTACTCCAAGTTGTTTTCCAAGTAGCTGAGAGAATAGGTCTCTTGTTACAAACATGGCTTCTGGGCATTTGGTGATGCTTTCCCTTTTCTCTCTCTCTGTACCACAAAAGAATCTTTTGTTCTTGTCCCTCTGTCTCATTTACTCTCCCCCACCCTGCTCTCGCCTCTTCCCTCCATTGGCTGCCAAGTGACTAAGGAATGGCAAAAAATGACCATAGCGCGGTCATGGCAAATATTTCTTCAGCTATTATCTGATAGAGACCTTGAGCATCTATGTGAAGGGCCCTCTGCCTTCCCTCAGGCTTCTCCTAGAGATGGGGAAAAATGAGTCAGACACAACAGGGCAGGATATAAGTTGAATCAGCCCAACATGCTAATGGAAATGTCTTGCGAATGGAGTCATGGTGCCCATTTCAGGAAAATCAAATGATAGGGACCCAGAACTGGCAGGAGTCCAGTGGCATCTTCAATGGCTCTAGATTTTTATAGGAACTCTGCATTTATTAAAAAACACATGGGAGGCGTGTTTCTTGCCTCTTCTGCAAAAGAAGTCGCTTTCTTGCCTCCACGTTTACTGATTCAGCTGTTTGTAAGCTGGAGCCAACACTCTTTGTTGGAGGGATTGTAATGTTGTACGGTTTCTCCGCGCCATTGCTGTAAATCCTCTTGGGCATGATCTCCTACCACAGAAAAACTGTGGCAAATCCCCGTGAACATCATGTCTTCCCACACCCCATTGAAATTGTACCTCAGGCATTCCCACAGACATCCTTCTAGCTATAGTCTCCTTGCACATACTGCTTCACTGAGTCATTTTACTTGTACGTACATAGAAATATAAAAGTTCACATGACGCTGAAGTCACTGCAACTTCCACAATGACGTTTCTGCATCAGAAACAATTCCCCAGCCAAGTTCCCACCTCCATACCTTTTAGAGCATTTGGGTATATCTTTCACTGATACTGCCTTCTGCAAGAAAATCAAATTCTTCAGTCTCACCTGAAGCAAATCTTGCTGTTGGGCCTTTCTGCTCATCTTCTTCTCTACTGACCCTCTTCACTCCTCTGACTACCCTTTGCCTCGAGTCCATGTCAGTTCGTGTTGTGCTTTAGGTGAACATGGCGTATGCTGCCTGGCTCCATCTGCCAAGCTTTCTGCAGTCTTCTCCCATTCAGTGCCTTAACTAGTTTGGAAAGCCCTTGAAACGATCATTAAATTTCAGCTTTAGTGACTTCCCGCACACACGCATGCAAAGCTGTGGATGTAAGGCGTTATCTGGAGAATTTTTATTCCCGTAGAGAAGGGGACAGATAAAAGGGCCATTATATTCCCACATTAGAAGGACTTCTTGTCTGGTGGATTTTAACCAAGCTGGTTAAAACACCATGAAAACGGTGCACTGACCAGCTTCTTATATTCATATGACTGTGCCCACAATAAAGAGTTGTGCTAAGTCAACCATACGTGTTTCAAAACTGCGTGCAGAGCCGCTTTCATTGTATATGAATATATATGTAATGTGTAATAATTAACATGTAATAATTAATAATGTATTATAATGTACATAATAACTAATATGTAATAATTAACAAATACACAGTAATCCTCTTCCTGCCTCCTGGCTTGATAACATCTAAATGAATCCCAGCGCAGGCACAGAGATCCTTACTGCAATCCCAGCTGTGCCCCACTGCTCCCTCAGTAGCTCCGTCATACAGGGTGCTCGCCAGGAGCATACAGTCAGCCTTAGCAGATAAACACTGATCACCTCCATCACAAAGGACAACCAAAGCACCCTGGGATGAAGAATTTTACCCTGGTCAAAAAACTCAAGTCTCTGGCAGATCCAGAAAGTCATTAATTCAAATGCTGTGTGTCTAAAGCTATAAACGTAAACCTCCCCACCAAGCAGCGCCCCTGATGAAGCAATGCATTGCTGGATCCTCTTAGAAACCCCCAATTAGCAATGGTGAAACATGGAAAAGGATTTGTTTCTCCCTGGTTCCAATTCCCCTTCACAGGGTGGGATCGCACAGTCCTGCAGTGGAGCCTACTGTAGTCAAAGGCATTACACTGCCTAGAGAGCCCCGACAGGGTCGTCTTTGCACCCTGTGGAGACCAAGAGGTCAGCTGTTGAAGTCTCTTTGAAAAAAAGAATCTACCAACATCTCTTTCACATATGAGAAGCCCAAGGATGGATTATGGATTCTTACTTAGATAATTTTGGATGAATCAAGAAAAAAGAGGAGGGATAGCTGGATGGCTAAATAAAGCCAATGAGATCACATGTTCCGCCTTTTTATCTGCTTTTCTCTTTCTGCTTTTGGACAACAAAGCTTCCTTTGATACAGAAGAAGAGGGGGGTAGGGAGGGTGGGGAGGGGGGCTGCCAGAGTCACCCCAATGGCCCCCGGTCACTTATCCACGCTCCTTAATGTGATGTTCCCACTGACAGAGACAGAAAAAAACAGTGATCTCATGATTCCAGAGACGATTCATGCAAACAACCCTGGGAGATGAGGGGTGAAGGGGACAGGAAAGAGGGGTAAAGGATGGGTGAGGAAAAGCAAGGAAGGGAGAGGAAAGGGTAGGAAAGATAGGTACAGAGGAAGCAGGACCTTGGAAGACAACTATGGATGGAGTTAGAAACTGAAGGTCAGAATCCAAAAGAGGAGGTGTAGAGGGATCGTAGGCAAGAGAAGAAAGAGGAGTCTTGAGACGAGGGGTAACAGGGCTGGTGAAAGAAGGTTAGGTGTGACATTGTACGGCAGGACTGAGGGCAGGGTCAGGGATAGGAGTTGACTGAGTTGTCGAGTATGAGGGAAAGGGAGGCTGGGCTTAGAGACAGCGTGGTGGGATGAGGAACAAGGGTTTGATATGAGTGTGAGAAGGAAAGGAGGAGGGAGTACCTATGGGATTAGGACCATAAGGGGTAAAATTTACTGAAACTTGCTACTTCTCCTTTCTGCTTACACAAAACCAGGTCGCCAATTTTCCCAAGAGAATAACCCTAGTCTCTCAGATCCCCAGAGCCAACAGATGCCAGGAATGCGATGGGGAGAGAAATTTAACACCTGAGGCATTCATTCATGTCCAAGGGAGGCAGTGGTGAGGCACTGGGGCTGGAAACAGGCAGCCTGGTTTCCACTTTGGTTGGGTTGATCTCTCTGCAGGAGACCTTCACACCTGCACAGAGGAGCACTGCCTGTATGTTACACCTCACCCGCCAGCAGCCACTTCCTTCTGCCTTCTTCCTTTCCTTCCTTCTTGCCCTTTCATTCCTCCTTCCCTTCTTCCCTCCCTCCCTCCATGCTTCCTTGCTGACTCCCCACAGTGAGAGTCAGTGCAGCTGGCAGGAGATGTCCCACCTTCTTTTCCATCCCGCAGGGGGTCCTGCCACCCCAGCAGCCCTTGTCCCTAACCAGTGCAGCAGCTAGGGCCCAGCAGGAGGCTTTTGAGCCCACAGGGCTCCTGATGGAGCTGGGACAAAGAGTCGGATGAAGGACTGGGGAAACAATGACAAGAAAAAGTGTCTCCCGTTAGGAGCTGCCATCTCCATGTCTCACGGCTCTCCCCGACACTGGTCTGTCCCCGGGGCTCATCACGTTTCCCCCCTCCTCTGTCTGCTCCTCAGCAGCTAATCAGTGACCCACTGACGGTCTCTGTCCATCATTTGTCTCTGCACACAATGGGGTAATTAAACCCTGACCCTCCGCTCCTTTTATCCATTTCCTCTGCGCAGTCACTCCCCGAAACGGCCGAGGGGAGGGCCCGCTGTGGAGGCTCCTGCCCCAGCCTCCAGCTGTAATGAAGATGTAAAGCACAGGAAGGACTCGCTGCGAAAAGAAACATGCTGAGGGGGCAGCCAAAAAGGTATTGAGTGGTACAAGGCTTCCCACACGCTTATGCTGAGCTCTGCTGACCTACCTCCACCACGGAGGTTTGTAAACCTTCTACTTTTTATCATCGCACCCACAGGTTGTCCAGCATCATCCCCTGCCCATGCATACCTACAGCAAACCCACCGCTCCTCTGTGTGTCCTCAGGGCAGTCCCAGGTGCGGGTGCCCAGCTCACGTTTAGCAAAGCTTTCCAGGAGCTTCAATACCTCCAGCCCTGGGTTTGCTCCCCCACCATACCACCCAGCTTTCTTGATGTGCCCCCAACCCAAAGCTTCCGCACTCCATAGTGCGAACCCATCACCTCCACTTGGGCTCAGCCCAGTGCTTCAGGCTTGACCCATTTCCTCATCAAACACCTGCAGAAGGGCAGGGGGACTTCTCGGTGGCAGGGTGCGTCCCGCGGAGCACAGCGGATGGACCCAGGAGCTGGCCAGAGCAAGGTGATGTTGCTCTTGCCTGCACAGCAGGACAATGGAGGATGCACCCAGTGACAGACAGCAGTCACAAAATGCCTGTAAGGAAGTATTTTTTTTTTTCCTTTCTTTCTTTTTTTTCTGTCTTTCTGGCACTCCACAAAATTTATTACACAGATTGATAAACAGCCAGAAATGATGCCGAGCAGCTCAGACTCTTGCTTCCTCCTCCCTACCCCGAGTGGGGTAGCTGCCTCCCTCCCACGCATGAGCAAGAAGGGCTGGGGCCACCCGGGGAAGGGCATGACGGGTAAAGCAGTGCCCCCGAACAATTAAGCACTGTCCCAGGCACTGCACACCCCTGTCCCAGGAACAAAAGCGTCACACACAAGAGACCTGACTGTGAAGCCTCCATCCGCTTTCATCACTGACCCCGGGGGCAGCCAGGGCATAAGGTCAGCCCACTTAAACTCCAAACTCGACCAGAAATAGAGCTGGGAAGTGGGCAAGGGTGGCCAAGTGCAGGGGTCCCCAACCATTTGAGGGGTTCTTTGACTGAGCCATTTCATTTCATCAAAGACACATTTTTTTCTGGAAGGAAAATGGAGAGCGGCGGGTGTGAAGGGAGTAAGGGGGAGGCGGCGTGTTCACCGTGAATTATGACCACTCTCAACAAGAGTCTTTTACATCGTGGAGGTGAGGAGAGGATGGGGTAATTGGGCATATTAGACCCATGCATAATGAGGGCAAGACTCTGCCTGTTTCCCACCCTCCACTCTGCCACCGCGCACGAGATATGGTCCCCAATATGCCCCATCCCTATTCCATTGTGGGGGTCCACACCCCAAGGGCTCAAGCCAAGGACCACGAGCTTTGACTCGCCAGACTGGGAGTCCTCCTGGGCCATGCAATAGCGTGTGGTCATGCCCCTGGTGTGGAAAGACTGAAAGTTGCCTTGTAAATTCAAAATGATCAGGTAAGTCGGGGCCCGTGCTTTCCATCTGCAGGGTCTCAGAAAACCTATTAGGTTTTAAGTCACTGTTTTTTCAGGTTGTAAATGCTGCCTCTGCATATAATGCTTTCATATAGGTAACAGCTGGACTTTCTGGGGGTCAGCACTGAGCAGTATATTAGTGGTAGGTAAGAACAGGTGCTCCTGAGACCTATCTCCTTGCCTAGGAGGAGAAATCTGTGGGGACAAAGTCAAGGGAGAATGAAATGTGTTTGGTGCATATGGAAATACAATGTATCTACCATGGAGCATTGTCCATTTCACCAGGATAAGCCTAAATTCAGGAAATCTCAGAGGATGGACAATTAAAACACCCAGGAAAAAAAAAAATAAATTAATCAATGCACAAAAATACTGCTTTTCATCACAAAAATGTGAAATTTCACCACCCGGATTAGGTCACCCAGAACTCCGAAGGACAGCAATACTGTGTTCTGCTGAAACTCTGTGGGGCGAGCACTCGGAGCTCGGTGCCACCCTGGGGAGGGATGTCTCCAGCTTGTCAGTGGAATGAACTGAAGGTACATCTCATTCTGGGAAGAGTTTGAATGCAGCAGCAATAAGACATACAGGTTGGGAAATAAGCAGTCAGGTCATTTGCAGCCATGTTTTCAATGTTTCTCACCCCTTCCTTTCTCAGTTGGTAGCCCCAGGATGCAAGGGCTAACAGCAAACACCCACCCCGGAGCGTGATAAACCACTCCTGCATATGACTGTCCCCTGTTTCACCTCAATGGGGATACCACCACCACCACCTCCATGTCCCACCTGCACCATGTAGAGGTCCCTGCAGGGGTCTGGAGCACCCAGCAGAAGTGGAGAGGCGGGGCAGGGACAAAGCAGGGATGATGTGGAATGGCAGGCAGGGAATACAATCCCCACACTTATCCACTGAAAATTCCCCCCGAAACAGACAACACGGCTCGAGGGACAGCAATCGAGGAGGACGTTAGCTCAGCTTTAGTCGTGTTGACGCTCACAACAGTAGCAGAAAAGCAGCCAGAAACACAAGATTCAGCTAAGACCCAGTACAGAGAAATGCATCTGTGTGCCAAGAAGCCAACTAATCAGGCAACGTGTGATCTGCTTGCAGACTCCTTATTACACGTGATGAAAGACAAGCAGAAGGGAGTTTGACTCTCAGAGCCTGGGCTGACTTTTCATAGGTTGTCTATTTAAGGGTGGAAAACTTGCAAACTGAGCCCTCTTAATCCAAGCTGCATTGGTAGACTGTAAGCAGTGAGCCCACTTTTCAGGATAAAGCTGCATTTCAAATTTTTGATACAGCCCCATTCTTGAAAATGAACAGCTTCCTGGTGTTTTTTTATGAGTTGGCTAGCCTTATTTTTTTTTATTTTAGATAACCATTTTCATCAGTAATTCATTACTTTTTCCTTGGGAGGAGGCAATCGGCTGGATTTCTCATATTGAGACAGACATGGCTTTAGGGCACACGCAGATTCATTCTCCACCTCATACAGAGAGAATCCCATCGATCTTGGACATGTTGGAGCGACTGTGCACAAAAGGCAGGGTCAGTCAGCACACACATACAAAGGCTGATGCTTCGGGGACATACTGAAGGACATACGCAACGCGCACACGTCAGTGGAGCAGCACAAAAGCAAGGCACATCAGACCTACAGGTTTTGGCCTTGTCAGTGTCAGCAGGTCCGTTTTTTTACCCCGGGCAAGTTCTGTCTCTTGTCTTTCTTTCTAATGGCAGGAGCTGCCACAAAAGGAGAAATTCACTGCCCATTTTTTTCCCTCACAGCTGCAGTAGCAGAAGTGGACCCAGAAGAAATGGGGTCCCAGGACTTTTTTTAACCAGTCTGTTGCCCAGTGATGCACAAGGCTCTGAGCAATCCTCTTGTGCACAACCAAATGATTTATTTTATGCAGGTGTTCTCCTAGGTGTGGGGGAAACTTTACCCCCTACCCCTTGCAGTAAAGTAGAAGAAACACCCCACTGTTGCGAACTCAGTACGCCTGAATCCAGGCCCCCTTCCTGCAGCAGAAGTTCTCAGCAGCGCCCACATGGTGGAGCTCCCCTCTTGCAAATGAAGCCCAGCTGGATGGTCTGGTGGTCGCCTCCTCAGGGGTGACCCTGCAAAGCCCACGGCCACGGAGCAGGAGACAGCAAAGGGACAGTGTGGGACTCCCAGAGCCCTACCCACTGCACGGAGCAGTCCTGCCGTGACATGGACACACGGCAGGACCGATTTCTGCCTCTGACAACGACCTGCTGTCTGACATTTGCTTAATCAGCTCTTGTCTGTATTAACTGTCAACTTTGGGGAGGGTTTTGCAGGGTTTCCTCTGTGTTCTGCAGTGCCCAGCTAGCCAGGGACTGGAGTTCATTGGGGGCTGCAATGTAACTGCATCACAAATATGTTAACCTCCAGCTGTCAATAGCGAAGTTATATTCTCTGAGGAGGAGAGAGGGGCAGATTTTTTTAAAAAATGCATTTAGAAGTAATTATTTAAAAAGAAGAAAGTTACAGACAGTTATTTTGATACAAGAATTTGAAAGATAATTACACAGGAAAATGTTTCCAAATGTTGCAGGGTCTCTCTCAGGATCACAGCATGGCAGAATCTCTCCAGTTACATTTTCACCATCTCTAGTGATGGATATTCTGGGCTGCTGCTACAGTGCTTACCCACCCTTACAGTAATTTTTTTTTCCTTTTATCTAACTGGAATTTCCACACTGCAACCTGTGACCCTTGCCTCTTGTCTTTTGCTATGCAAAAGCCCTGGGAAGAGTCTGGCTCTGTCTTCTCTGTACCATCCTCAGCTGCAGTCAAGTGCCGTTGTACCGCTGAGCCCCAGTGAGCTCCTCACATGCAGAGATCAGGGCCCAGCTCATCAATTCTAAGGCTTCACTGATGTAAAACTCCTGTCAGTGTCAAGGGTCAGGATGTCAGCCTCTTCTCTTCAGAGAGCTCCCACCTGAAGGACTGCATTTCTCATTCAGCTTCCCTTCATAAATAAATCACCTCTTAGACCCAGGACTTCAAAGTGGATATTAACAACACGCTCTTGCCCTTGTACTCCAGCAGTGTGGGTGGCTTCAGTTGGTGTTTTGATGTATGCAGTCGAGAGGTTCGTGGAGCTACACACTGCAACCACTAACCACCCTCTCAGCCAGCAAGAGAGGTCATTGTCATTGGCCTTGTTCCTGGTCACAGAGGAGTTTTCAGTTCAAAGAGTGAAATTTTTTATTTTTTTTTGATCTGCGTCAGTAAGTCAGGTTTCACAGCTTGGTAATTGCTCAGAAGCCAGCAGTGGCTGGAACAGATGACACATAATGCAACAGGCAACCACATTCATCTGGGAAATCAAAGCATTCTCCCAGTGATGGTGTTGTCCTAATGAAGGCAGAAAATTCATTTGAACACCTAACCACTACCCCCACCCCCACATCGCAGAGGACAAAAACGTGCAGAAACTTGGCGATCCTGCCATACACATGGCAGCGTGGTGGTTTTGCATACAGCTGTGCTGACTGGCTTCCAAATCACTGCTTTCACAGGTCGCTGCTGGTCTGCCAGCAGTAGGGGCAATTGTGCCAACCAGTTTCAAAGCTCTTTGTGTCCCTGCTGCCATCTGAATCATCAGTCTGAGACGTGTTCACATTCACAAACATCTTTCTGAAACGCTCCCTTCCATGGGAGGCCAGCACTGGGTGTATTTGTGCAGGGTACATCACCTTGTCACTTTTTCAAGTGACAAGTGCAAGAGAGCATCTTTTCCTTGAGGTGGGCACACTTTGGGTGCCCCTCCTGGTGACTGAACAGCTGATAGCTCACCACGATCCACTAATAACAGCAGTAGGACAAGCCATGGTGCTGCCATTTCACCTGTGCCGTGAAACCTGTTCAACTTAGCAGTTCCCATCCTCTTTTTCAGCTGCTGTCGCCACTGAGCTCCCCCTCTGCAACTTACTGAGCCCGACGGCTCTGCCTCTGGGTGCCCCGCGGTGACTGAGGTACCTCAGAAACCTAAAACGGAGTTGGACGTAGCCCAAGACCTGTGCTGGTGGCTGTAGGCCAGGCTCCACCATACTGCCCAGCCCTCCCTCCCTGCACACTGTGGTGGCCGGAGGGGCCCGAAGGCCTCGGGGCGAGGGGGAGACACAACATGGGTGACGGATGCTTTCTCCCAGGAGCAGCTCTCTGCCGGCCCGGCTCCCTGAGCCTGAGGGCGCTGGCTGGGCGGAGAGAGGGACAGCTCCTTCTCCTCAGACGGAGAGGAGCCCGATGGCGGGGCTGACACCGGGACTCCACCACCAGCGCCGCCGCCGCCGGGCCGCTCTCAAGATGGCGGACAGGAGCGAGCTGGCCCCGCCCTCACGGGTCTCCGTCCCCATGGCAACGCGGCGCGAGCGGAGGGGGCGGGGCCCCGCCGGGCTCCTTCCGGGCTGGCCCCGGCGGTGACGTGTCGGCGGGCTGACAGCGCCGGGCGGCGGGCGGCGGCCGCGCGCCGGGCGGCCGCTTCCGGTGAGCACGAGACACTCCCCCCTCCCCCTCCTTCCTCAGGGGCCTGTCATGGCGACCCCCCCCCACAAACGGACGGGTCGGTGCCCGGTGAAACCCCTCTCCCCGGGTCTGCGGGCCTCGGGCCACCGGGACAACCCTCCCTCAGGGCCCAGCGCCGAGCCCCCCATGCCGGGCCCCCGCCCCGCGGCCTAGCCGCGGTGAGAGGGCGAGGGGGTGGCGGGCACGCCGGCAGCACCCGGCGGCAAAGGGCCGGGCCCGACGTGCGAGGCCGCTGCCAGGAGGAGGGGAGGCGGCCATGGCCAGCTGCCGGCGAAGCCCTGGTCCCTCGGCCACCGGTGGGGTGTGATGTGGCGGTGACCGCCTCGGGGCAGCATCACCCGGCCTTTGGGGCTGCCGAAGGAGGAGGGCAACCAAACCGCGCCTGCTAATTACTGTCCGAAATTAAATAGAACATTAAACGGGGCGGCGCGGGGGGGGGACTGCACGTGAGGAAATAATGAGGCCTTTTTTTGGTGAAAATGTGTTGCAAAAAGCTTAGTGTAGCCTCCCGAGGTACGAAATAAACGTCAAAAAGTGACATAAATTGTTACAAAGTCAAGAACAAAACAGAGATGTTTAACAGACGTAGGGGATAAAACTAAATATTAGTAGCAGCTGTGGTGCTGGGCAGGGAGAGCGTGTGAAGACACAGCTTCCAGAATGGATCACGTTTTGTTCTGTGCTTTGGAAATACTGCACACCTGTGAGTTTTGAAACATGCAGCATTTAAACTCGAGGACTTTCTCCTGTCATTCAGAGCAGAGAATCAGAGACACTTGACGTGTTTTTCAACTTCCAATATAAGAACAGGGACCACAATATGACTTCCAAAAAAAAAAAAGGGGGGGAGGGAATTGACAAGGGTGACAGGTTGATTCCCTGCAGTTTTCTATTGAGATCACTGGTTTATTGGGGTTTATTCTGTTCTTTCTTCCCAGGGAGTTTGGAATAAGCAGTTTCAGGTGAACAGGCTCCTCTTAACCAAAAACAATGTTTGCAGATTTGGACTATGATATTGAAGAAGATAAACTGTGAGTATTTCGCTTGTCTTTTCCTGTTTGCTAACAATAGAAATAGTCTTTGCAGCCAAGACCTAATGGGAGTGGATAAATTTACCTCCTCCCTGATGCTGTGTGCTGAAGTCTCAGACTTGCTGTTCAGTCCTTATTTCTTGCGCCCTCTGGGGACTGGGGTTGAGGCATCGCTGGGCTGGTGAGCAAAGGAGAGTGCTTTCTGTTTACTCTACAATGACTACCCTGCGTTTCTGAGTGCAAAGCAGTGCTGACAAATCTGTAAATTGGTGACCTTAGCCAGAAGAAAAAAAAATATTTACAATGGAGGAAAGATAATAAGAGGCAGGAAGAAGTGGAGAGAAACTCTGGACTCCTTACGTCTGTAAGGAGAACACCAGCATTTCCTGAGCAAGTAAAAGGTTTGATGAGATTAGCAGTGAATTTGACATGGAGCACTTTTCTTGCATCTCATTTATACTGTGCAAGTTTTCCTCTCACTCCAGCACTAAGAGCAGATGAAACATTCTCTAAAACATAATAGTGTTTCCTCAGTGCCTAGTGATGGATGAGGGTGTCTCTCCCACCTCTCATCCTTGCATGCAATTTCAAAAAAGATAGCCCAGAAGGTCTTTCCGCTGGTCCATGCTGATAGATTCTGTGGCAGAGATAATATGATGAATTCAAGGGACTGGAGCACCTCTCTTATGAAGAAAGGCTGAGAGACCTGTGTCTGTTTAGCCTGGAGAAGAAAAGACTGAGAGGGGATCTCGTCAATCCTTATAAATATCTAAAGGCCGGGTGTCAAGAGGATGGGGCCAGGCTCTTTTCAGTGGTGCCCGGCAATGGGACAAGGGGCAACGAGCACGAGCACAAACTGGAACACAGGAAATTCCGTCTGAACATGAGGATAAAATTCTTTACTTTGGGGATGACAGAGCACTGGAACAGGCTGCCCAGAGAGGTGGTGGAGTCTCTTCCTCTGAAGATATTCAAAACTCGCCTGGACGCGTTCCTGTGCAACCTGCTCTAGGTGAACCTGCTCTGGCAGGGGGTTTGGACTATATTATCTTCAGAGATCCCTTCCAATCCCTACCATTCTGTGATTCTGTAATTCAAATGTGCAGTGCCCATTATGTTTCCAGTTTGTATTGACTCAGATACCAGAGTTGTTTCATATACATGCAGCTCTGCCTACCGTGTTCAGTTACTCATCCACTCTTTCTCATTTAGGGGGATCCCCACTGTACCTGGGACAGTGACCCTGAAGAAGGACTCTCAGAACCTGATTGGGATCAGCATTGGGGGAGGAGCACAGTACTGTCCCTGTCTCTACATTGTCCAGGTGGGCACTTGGGGAGGGAGAATCAACCATCTTTGTGAAACAGTATGTAAAGCGTGGAGAGTCCTATGCTATTTGTTTTTCTCAAAGTGGGAGACATCATCTCACCTTCCAGTGAATAAGATTTCCTTACCCTCGTACCTAATAGGTGTGGAAGAATTAAATTAAGACTTCTGAAATTATCCTTGTCCTTGGAGAGCATGTTAGAATTCACAGGGAACAGTGTGACGTTCTCAACATCAAGAAATCCTAAGCTTGAGGAGGTATGTCCTGGAGGCAAGAACTTCCTGAGAGAAAAAGATGATCAGCCCACCTGTTAGTTAGGAAAGGAGAAAAACCGTGACTTTACCATAAACAAAATACAACTGAGTTAAATAGGAAGAATGCAATTGTCCCTGTTTTGTTCTTCAGCCCTGCATTCACCTTCCTCTTCCTCTTGATTCCAGCATACCTGAGCTCTTTCTCCTCCCCACTAGGTATTTGATAACACTCCAGCAGCCTTAGATGGCACCGTAGCAGCCGGTGATGAAATCACAGGAGTGAATGGGAAGTCTGTCAAAGGGAAGACTAAGGTGGAGGTGGCCAAGATGATACAGATGGTAAAGGTGAGAGGTAGGAGGGGGTCACTGGAGCTTCTGTGTCATAGTTCACAGTTTATTGTCCATTGGTAAAGGAAGCCACTGCTACTTCCTTCCAGCACAGCAGTTTTGGATTTGTTCTTTCTACAGGGAGAAGTGACGATTCACTACAACAAGCTTCAGGCCGATCCAAAGCAGGGCAAGTCTTTGGATATTGGTAAGGCTGGTTTCTTTCTCCCTAGACTGTTAAAGTGACATGGAGGGGTGAAAGATTGGTCCCAGATAAAACCAAAGGAAAATTCTGGTTCCGTTCTTCCTCTTAACTCAGTCATTTTCGGATGGATACTGTCAAAGAGAATTGCAGGTTTAAAAAAAATCTTTCCCTGACTTCTTGAAATAGTCTTGAAAGTTAAACTGAGGCTTGAGTATTGTTGTGGGAGGCTTGTTTTTTCTGTGCTGTGCTTAGCATGGATGATGAAACTCAACTAGATAATAATTTAATTTATTTATTTTGAATACACATAAATTGTGCTGATCTATTGAGAGTTTCAGCTGTCCACAGAAATGCATCTATTGAAAAACACTGGTTGCAGTTTCTCAGCTTGGAGAACAGTGATGAAATACCTGTCTACACCGAGTTTTGGACAACCATAAATTTTATAGGAGAGAGGGGAAGCTTTACTTCTAAAACAAAGTGTGTGTTTTGAACTGAGCCTACACAGCTGTCTCTATTGTATGGTCTACCTTTCTCACTTTCCTAAAAAATCTATCTATTCTTTTTGCTTTCATTTCTTTTCATGGTGATCAAGGTGTTAATGAATTGACAGGGGTTCAGGAAAATGGTGAGGACTGAGATAGATTTCTGGGGACATAGAAGTGCAGCGAGAATATGGTGTTTTCCAGAGATGCTAAACACTGTGGCTCTATCTGAGTTCTTGGGAGCCGCAGGCACTTGGCACCCCTGCAAGTTTGCCTCTAAACAAGTGTATCTGATTCATCTGATTCCAAAGAGGGCATAACTGTCTCTAGTAATTTGCAGGGTATGACCACCAAAGACAGAAATGAATTCCATCAAGGGGTGACAAAAGGATTTAACTAAGATCCAAAAGATAAAAGTAAGAAAAGGGATAACTTTGAGCATTAAATCCTATTTGTCTTGCTTTTAGCCTTGTCTCCTGACTTCAGTTGAAGTAGTGCAGCAAGTAGCGTAAGCAAAGTTTAGTTCCAAATATCGTGATAGGTAGCTTATAGCAAAGTGTTTTATTGGAATAGTCTTCCAAAAGAAGTGCTGAAGCTCTACTGATTGAAGTATATAGGATTTGAGAGCAGAACAGACAGAAGATTAAAGATGTGCTATGCATGGCCGGACGGAACATCTAGTTTGTATGGTAATTCTTTTTCTGCTCACTACCTCAATAGTGAGTTAAGTTCAGACCAGCCAGTTTATTCAGTGCCCGAAAAAGTGGTGAAGTATGCTACTGTGCTTTTCATGCCCATAGAAATGACCCTGATCCTGGTTTGCAACTCTCTTTTGGCCTTTAGTATTGAAGAAGGTAAAGCATCGACTGGTAGAGAACATGAGCTCAGGGACAGCAGATGCCCTGGGGTTAAGCCGAGCCATACTTTGCAATGGTAAGTATTATCCAGGAGGACAATTTTCTGAAGGGAACACTTACCCTCTTGTGCTTACCTACTTTTTGTAGTTACTTGCATGTTCCACATTATTCCCTCATAATTCTTTCCTTCTGCCATACCTCACTGTTACGATTGCCTCCGCCCTTCCTGAGTGATATATCCTGTCACTGGGGCGATTTAAATGTTAGCTGAGGTCAAATTAATTTAAAGTGGAGACCCACTTAGTGAATGCTGATACGCCACACTGTAAAACTAGTTGGCAGTCATTTTAAAAGCTTCCCGTGTTGGACCAGGGACCAGGCTTTAGAGGTGAGAGAAATTTGAACCAAAAATATGAAACTGGTGTTCTTCCCGCCTGTCAAGGCTTAACCATGTCCTGGATTTGACTGTTGTCATTCTGTATTCTGATTCTTATTTCCATTTAGATGGACTAGTGAAGAGATTAGAGGAGCTGGAGAGGACTGCAGAATTATACAAAGGTAAATTGTGTATTCCCTCAGACCAGATCAGAGAAAAAGATGCCTCCATTGTGTTTCAGTGAAATGACTTGCATGTTTTTTTCTCTCTTCCATCACAGGCTTGACAGAGCACACCAAGAGTCTTCTCAGGGCTTTCTTTGAGCTATCCCAGACACACAGAGGTAAAGAATCTTGAGTGAAGGGAGCAGAAATCTTTGACCTCCAGTTTCAGGAGTTTTAGTCAGTACTTAGATGCGCGATTCCCTCACTCAAAGCAAACTGAATGTTGCAGAAATGAGCTGGGGAGGGCTGCTCTCCTGGCATTAGCAGTCATGGTGCTAACACAGGCCCAGTCTTTCACATGAGACACTGAAGAAATGCCTTGCCAGCCTCTGGCCTTTAGGGAATATGTAGCATCATTCCCCAGCTAATTGCAAGGTTATGGGAAGGAGTTGTAATGTTGGAGGCAAAATTCTTCTCCGGGGTCAACCTCTTCTTTCATCTGTTTGTATGTATTACCCCCATCCAGCATTTGGAGACGTTTTCTCTGTCATTGGTGTACGGGAGCCGCAACCAGCTGCCAGTGAAGCCTTCGTGAAATTTGCTGATGCCCATCGCAACATTGAGAAGTTTGGGATTCACCTTCTGAAGACAATTAAGCCGGTAAAGAATTTAACCCTGGGAGTAAAGGGTAGCTGGAGAAGAGGGGAATCTAGAAAGACAGAAGTGTATGTTTGAAGGTGTGGTCTTATAATCATTCATTCTGGGAAGAACTGTCTTTGCTCTCCTTCAGGGAACTCTCATCATGAAGAACCTAAGAGGTAACATAATGAATATATTAATCTTGTCCCTTTGACTTTTGCACATGAGTATATTACTCCTTTTCTTTTGGGGATGAGGAGGTGGTTTGATCAGCGTAGTCCCTAGAGCTTTTTCCCTGATATTGGTACCCATAATTAAAAGATGTCACTAAATTTAAAAGAGTTTAGGTAAGCAATCCAGGAACAATTTAAGGATTTCAATCAATATATATAAGTGAGAGTCTCCAGGGGATCTGTCCACGTAGTTTAGCAAGGAGAGTAATAAATGTTGATTTGGGCACCACTTTATGTGCCATGTCGGATGGATAGCGTTGGATAGTGGGCCTCTGAATCAGGGAGACTGGTTTCCTGGATGAGTTGAAAATGAAACAAAATGATTTGAAAGAACACGAATTCAGACTAGAAGGCAGGCATGCATTTCTAACGCTGGAACCACTTGTCGGTGACTGTAATGGATGCTCCAACCATGGCAATTCTGAGTCAAGATCAATTATTTTCTTTCAGATACGCTCCAGTTAAAAAGACTTAACTCGAGGCAGTCTCGTGACCTGTGCTGGTTAGGAGGTCGCGCTTGATGAATTGTAGTCATGCTTCTTGGTCTTACATTCAGCAACCGGATGTTTCCCTTGCAGATGCTTACTGACTTGAATACGTATCTGAATAAAGCCATTCCTGACACAAGGCTGACTATCAAAAAATACCTAGATGTCAAGTTTGAATATTTGGTGAGCTGCTATTTATTTATTTAATTATTTATTTTAATGGTGGTTGAAATTAAGTTTCCTAGAATCATATCCTGAGGGTCGCATGCAGCCTATACAATCACATGTCCATCCCTCTACAATCCATGCAAGAATGCATTATTTTCAGTTCTTTGTCCCTTGCTGGATTACTACGATTCAGGCACCTGCTTTTGACCCAATAGTTCTCACTGGTAAAAGAGATCTCTCAGGACCCAGATTACTTATTTTCTACATGACCAAATTAATTTATTTATTTGTAAAGAGTTCCTATGCAACTTACGCTCTTGAACTCCCCTAAATAGCTTATCAGCCTTGGAGTCCATATTTTTCAGGTAGTTTTGGATAGTCTTTCTTTAGCCAGATTAAACCAGTCAAATCATGTTTCTTTTCATTCATTCACCATGCTTTTTTCCCCCCTTCTCTATTCCACTCACCCCTTGTTTTCTACACACCAGAAAACAGGGTAGGGTTGTTAAGTGCATCTGTTCTGTAACTGTAGGAATCTATTTCCTTTTACCAGTTTAGAGAATATTTGGAGCTGCAGCCCTAAGGCAGGTGAATGAGACAGCATCTCTTCCCACATCAGTCCTTCCCACAATTTATCTTGGTTTTTCCCCTTTTTAATTATTCCCTCCTCATACTTTTCTGGTGCTGTGTTTTCCCAAACAGTAGATGAATGCAGGATTTTTTCTCCTACTTAGGTTATACTTAAGTGTTTGCTCCTGTAATAGGTTATACTTAAGTGTTTGCTCCTGTAATATAAATATTAAGCACCTTCTCTCTCCCCTACCGTTTTCTCTCCCCATCTTTCTCTACATAGATTTTCTTTCTACCTGGGATGTTTAATGTACTCTGATCCCACTGTGCTTTCCCCAGTGTCCCTAGCTGCAGCATTGATGGAAGGCTTGAAATAGTACAACCCTATGGCTATGGGTGATAATGAAATTGCTTCTAATTCTTAATATTTCCTTCTTGTTTTGCTTTTTGCCTTTTTTTTTTTTTCTTCATCATTCTACGAAGTCTTACTGCCTGAAAGTCAAAGAGATGGATGATGAAGAATACAGCTGCATTGTGAGTACCGGTCCCGTGGCAATGACAACTGCATACTCTGTTTCTGCAGCTTCCCTGCACTTGTAATTACACTGCCTTGTAATTGCAAAAGCGCTCCTCTGCCTGTGTGCATGCAAACTAGCGAATACATCCTACGAATTACACACATTTGTTCTTAACATATTAGAAATTGGAGATCCTTAAATGCTACCTAGGAGACACTGCCGATAACTGCGATGAATCGCTGGTGCCGTGGAATAGTAGGGGGACCAGATGTCTCCTCTGCAGCTTGTTTGCTCGGTGGTTGCCTGTCTCAGTGTTTAAGTAATATTAGCTTGTGTAAGGAGGATTAAGGTGTTATCTTCACAGATTCCATTTGTGTGTAGTGTACAGCTTATCATTAATTCTGGACTTGTTTCTGAGAAATGGAGGTTTAGTTTCCCTAGCAGAACACATGTGAAAGTTGCATTTGTAGTTGAGTAAAATTGGTTAAAGGATCTCTCTTAACAGTAGGTTTTTTCCCAAAAACAGGTAATTTAAAATCAGAAGACTTAAAGAAAAACAACCCTGGCAACATTCTCCATTAACAGTTTGCTGTCAGGTTTAGAGTTTTATGACTAATCCTTAACAGCTCTGTTTAAGATAGCTAAAGGTGTTCCCTATGTGCCCAGTTTCCTTGCTTAAAAGTAAAATCCTGGTTTATCCTAGTTATTGATCTCAGAGCAAGGATTTGAATTCTTGGAATGCCCGATTCCCAGTGTCAGGAAGGAATAAAACATTCCTAACACAACATTTAGTTATATCTTTCCCGCTCAATGTGAAGGAAATGTGCAGTCTTTCCCAGCAGAGTTGGGTGTTGGCACCTGCAGCGTGCCAAGCCATAGTCGGTAACATGGATTTTTATATATATTATGTTTACAAGTGCAAGAGAAGAATGCTGTTTTGGTGACAGACCTAACCCCTTTCGCTCAAAAGTCTTTTGTGGGACAATGTGTAGGTCCATCCCTGCTGGTTTCCAGCATTGTGTCTGGATGGTTTTCGATACCACAGAGTTCCCTGTGTAGATGTAGAATATGTCGGGCCATCAATACAGGGCTTGCAGAGCAGGGCAGGCCTTTTTGTGTGATTGATATAAATTAGTATATCCCTCAGACCCTAGATTTGTTTGTTCATAGTGCCTCTCTAAATACTTCAGATAAGAAGCCATTCCACTTGTCCATGCTGGGTTGAAAGGTGCCTGTCCTTCTGTCTTTGCTTCGTAGCGGTGCTTTTCTTTACCGTGGTTGGCGTGTATTTGGCCTTCAAAATGGCCTCATTGGCTGCCAGTTTGTTGACGTGCCTCAGCCTTCCTAACGTTTCATGCTTCCTGACTGCAGCTCCAGTGAGCTTGAGGGGGCTGTAATAACCCAAGGTCATTGTGCGTCCGTATCCGTAGGCAAACTCTGTACAAGCGCTGTTGTGGGAGTCTAAAATGGCCCCATGTTTTTTGGCAGGCTCTGGGCGAACCCCTCTACCGGGTCAGCACTGGGAACTATGAATACCGCCTTATCCTACGTTGCCGGCAGGAGGCTCGCACGCGCTTTGCCAAGATGAGGAAAGACGTGCTAGAGAAAATAGAGCTCCTGGACCAGAAACACGGTGAGTACCACTGCTGCGTCCAGCACCTGAAGGGGTCAGGCAGACATGACTTTGGCCTTCGTGTTCCTCCTTCAACTTAGCTCAGAAGCCTTTGCTGAAGAACCCTTCTGTGGCTGTGCTCGAGACATCCGCCCTCAGGGGCCAAAAGGGATTAATGCGTAGGAGACTAACTAGTACTGGTGAGGGAGGCTTGATCACAGCCTTCGTGCTTTGCTTGTGAAGGAGATTTTCGCCTGATTTGTTCCCAACTTGTCTCCGCTACAGTGCAAGACATCGTGTTCCAGCTCCAGCGTTTTGTCTCCACGATGTCCAAGTACTACGACGACTGCTATGCCGTGCTCCGAGATGCCGATGTCTTTCCCATTGAGGTGGACCTTGCCCGCACGACTCTCAACTATGGGCAGAAGGACACATATGCGGACGGGGCAGAAGAAGAAGAAGAAGGAGGAAGCGAGAGAGAGGGTAGCGGGAAGGAGGACGCAAATGGTGACAAGCTCATTGATGATGCCTGAGTGTGCCAGCATGGCCAGAGGAAGGACTTTGCAGATATAAAAAACATGTATTTCAGATGGCAATTCATCCTCTGTGATTTCTGTGTATGTCCAGCCTGGGATTCCTCCTCTGCTTTGGGTGGGGGTAGCTGGTTGGATTGGGACCGACCTCTGCTTTCCTCTCTCTCTTCCCTTGCTTGTTTGCCTGGATATTCCTTTTTTTTCTCCAGAGATTTCTGCTGCCCAACTCGGGTACTGAGGTGTGGGGAGGAAAAATCTCCTACCACGCCGCCATGTGACTCTGTGCAGACAGGACGCTGCGGAGCGTGTGGGATGGACCACTCCCCTCTGGCACATGGAAGCCAGTTAAACGCCTGGAGATGATTGCAAATGGTGAGAACAGCTCCCTTCTGTCCTCCCCTTGTGCTGCGGGGAAGTGTTCACACCAGCACTGTTTTCTTCGCCCCACTCCTCTCCGTCTTCAAGCTTCCCATTCTCTGGCCTGTTTTAAGCTTCCTCTGTCCCTTCCACCTGTCCCCATGGGCTGCAGGACCGATTTTTGCAGGATTGCTGCCACCGCTCCCAGCTCTCTGTGCCGCTGTTTTAGGAGCAAGTCCGAGGTGATGCCTCGAACTGGTGGTGGTACAGGTGATGTGATCACCCCCTCCTTCTGAGGGGCTGGGGGGAGCTCTCCAAGCAGGGGCTGGTGGAAGTAGCTGCCTGCCATGCTGAGGTGCTGCGAAGATTTGGGAGTCTCTTCCCGTGGCTGCCACCCTCTTCGTGGTCCCTGAGCACCTGCACAGCTGGCACTGGGGCTAGAATCCCCAGGGCTAGAATTCTGTAGGATGTGGCTCTGCCCTTCCCTGTGGGAAGGAGGGACCTGGCTTAGGAAGGAGACCCCCCCCCATACTCAGCAGAGATGCTGAGGTGGGTGTGCATGCCTGAGGCAGACGGGTTCCTGGGAATAGCAGCAAAGCTGCACGCATTTCCTTTCCGTGGCTCTCCTCTCCTGTGGCACCTTGCAATGGAGGACAGTGACCAATGTGCAGCCAGTCCTGCACGCTTTTCCCTTGTGCAGGCACCAGGAGGAGCCACCTTAGAACCGCAAAGGAGGCATCCCATCCTTAAACTAGAGAGGAGAGACGGGAAGCCTTGTGGAGAGAGGAGGACATGGCCTTTAGGCAGAGGCTTTGAGATTTTTTCAGCGCGAAGCGTGACTAGCGTGTCACCCCCTGCTCTCCTCTCTGCACAACCATGTTGTGCTGCCTCTGGGCCAGAAGCAGTAGCTCACATCCCGTTCCCCAGCACAAGGGAAGGGGGGAAAAGGAAAACCGAGGTAAGTGAAGCTGCATCTTTCTTCTTTCTTTTTCTCCTCCCTCCATCCTTGCGGGCTCATCCCAGATGCAGATGGCACTTTCTCTTTTAGTGGGCAGCACGACTGCTGGGAGTGGTGAGCTTCCCAGAGGCAAAGGGTTTGGACTTCTCTGTCACTACGTTCTAGTGGTAGGGAAATAAAGTTATTTAAGGGCATTAATTTATGATCGAGATGTTTGTTTTGTTTTGTTTCTCTTTGATTTTGGGGTTTTTTTGGAGCTTTGTCATCTCTGTGGGTGCCTGGAAGAAAGCCATCCATGGTCAAGCTGCTCTGGAAGATTTAAACGGACTGTGATGTACTGACTGTCATCTCTAATAAAGAAAAATGTGACATTTCATTTCCTGTCCGTCGTGGGTTTTCTTTAGTTATTTTTTTTTTCGCTCATCCTCCTTTGGTTTTAGTCTTAAAATACGATGGGAAGAAGGAGTGTCATGTGCTGGCCGTTATTTTCTTGCTCATACTGGTGGATAATCTCTACGCCAAGAGGCAGTTGTCACTGCAGCACAGCTTTCCAGAGGAGGAGGTTTATAAATGCTGTGTCAAAGCCAGCCCTCCGTGTGACTCCAGCTTCTCTGCATCTTGGCTTCCCAGGGGAACAGCAGCCTTGAAAAGCCACCTGTCCTGCCCGGTGGCATCCTTGTGCCCGTCCAGGGCCAGCTTCTCCACACAGCTCAGCTGTTGCATCACAAGCCTGAGCTGATGCTTAAGTCCCTGATCCTCTTTCAGAGCTGTTGTGCCAAAATACGGAGCAGTTATGGAAAAGAGAGAAAAGGCTCCAGCGTTTTGATGTTGGCCAAAGCCAACAATGCCAAGTGGAAGGCAGCGTAGCCAGGTTTTTTTGCAACCTCAGTGGTGGAGGGGAAGGAAGAGGGCTGGGTATCTTACAGCATCGGTTGTGGTGAGATCTGGTGCCCTCAGGGCTTTTTTTTTTGGTGTGCTTTTGTGAAAAGATTTAAGAGTGGGAGGCTTAGAGAGAAATGTTGACTGGTGACAAGGAAACAGAGGGGACTTTGTGCTCGTGACCTGCCTGGCGCTGATGAGGGCAGCTGTTTTCACGCTGTGGACCTTGTACCTCGGGGAGAGGGGGGTCATGGACTACTTGTTGGAGTGGGGTATTGGTGAATAAGGGCAACCCGGCCCGGGGGACGCGGTTTGGGGTTGCTGGGGAAAGAGCTGCAGGGCGACTTGGTCCAGCAGAGCAGAAACAGTGGTCTTACCTTGGGAGGGGGGAACAAGTTCGCGGAGCGGTGAATGGATGCCTACAGGGCTCCACCGCCCTTGCTGCTGCTGCTGCTGGTTCTCCCAGAGCTTTGCATCTGGGGTCTGCCGTGGTGCTTGGTCTGATTTGGGATGTTTCTACGGGGGTTTGAACAGGAAAAAGCCCAAGGTCACCGCTGTGATGGGCTCACAATCAGAGCGAACAACGGTGGTGGCAGCCAAGGTGGGACAGGGCACGGCCCCCGCATGGGCTTTGCCTTCTCCCCTCCAATTTCCAGTTCTTAGGACTCTTCTTAAACTGACGTTCTTCAGCAGCTTTATTTTGCTCATCATTTACTGTTCTTTGCTTAGGAGCATCTAGAATGAAACCCTTTCCTTCACGTCCCCGCTCCCCGTCTGGGTTTAAACGGTTTTACAGGTCCTGCAAGGCTTCTCCCGTTACCCGTTAATTTGTGCTCAGTCTGGTCTGGAATGAAACACCCGTTCTGATGGTCCCACGAGCTGCCTTCCCTGTCGCCCTCTGCTTAGTTTTTGATCCCTCGCTGTAGCCACAGGTTCCCCCAGGGCCTCTGAGGTGAAGCAGTTCAGGAAACCGGAAGAAAGGGCTTTGGCTGGGGGGGTGTTTATAAGAGATCCAGTCCTAAAGCAGCTTAGGAGTGGTTTAAGCATGCCGGGGAAGGTTGTCCTCTCTGAATCTAGAAATCCACCACCGCCGCAGGGGTGAGGGGGTCATGCCTGCCTTACCACGTGCGCCGGCACCCCCGTTAGTGGCACCCACGGGCTGCGGCTTGTCCTTCTTGCCTTACCTTTGATTCCTTTACGTAAGGGGGTTTTCTCTATTTAAAAGGAAAACACACACATGCGTCTGGTGCCATTCCTGCTGAGTGGATAATCGCTTGGGACACGGTTATTTACCTGCCCTGAAACCCCCACCCCCCCCGAAGAAGGGCCAAGTTGTTCCCTTCACACGTCGACAGGACTCACTTCAGCCTAGATAAAGCTGGCTCGCTGCTATTCCTGTCGGCGAGGCTCCGACCCGTGGCCGCTCACCTAATGGCATTAGCCTTTTTTAGATGTCTTCTTCTGGCACCTCAGCGGCGGCCTCTAACCCAGCGCTTCCCTACTTGGAAAAGCAGCATCATGTATCACTGCCCCGGCTTTACCACCCACAAAAGATTCTGCGGGTGGTCGGAGCGGAGCCGGTGTCCCACCGGTTTGGCAGTGCCCCAGGGAGGTATTGCAGGGAACAGCAGTGTCTATCCCAACCCCCACGCTGGCTGCATCTGGAGGTGGCCCAGATGATAGCTACGAATTACACCACCTCCTAAGCCTGCTTCCAGCTAGCCTGGCGCTATCCCGACTGGGGAAGTGGGGCGGAGGAAACACTGACACCAGACCAAAGAGTACCAGATCTGATTACAAAGAGTCTCTAATTGTTTGTGTTCTGTATGGTGACAACGCAGAAGGAAAAGGAGAGTCCTTGGCAGCCTCTTCCAAAGACTTTTCCCAGGGCTGGTTTGGAAGTGAGGAAAGAAGATGATTATTATTATTATTTTCTTTTTGGTGTTTGGGCTGCTCTGAGCCTGTGTTGTACCAGCATGGGTGCAGGATGCAAGTAGACATATCACTGGGTAGGTATGTGGACATATGTACATAAGGACCAGCTATTCTTATATCTCTCCCTCTTACTTCTTACACCTGTTTTTGGCTCAACTTTCTCCACCCCCATATCCCACCTACCCTCCCACGCTGAGGTGCACACAAACATGGCCAGTTTTATACATCCCTGTTCCTCTGCCCTGCCTAAAAACTGTCCCTCTCCACCGTCTGGTCAGCATTGCAGCCGTCTCGTGCCAACACCTCCCCGTCTCCCTCGGGACACCCGCCTCCCTCCCCGCTCTGCTCCTCTGCCACGTGGTTGGCCTCCTCGCTGGCCGCCACCACGGCGTTGTCGGTGTTGTGGGTCGGCTGGTGGTTGTCGCTGCTGTGCTCCTCGGCTTCCTGCACGTCGGACTCTGCTTCCTCAGTGTCACTCCCACCACCTGGGGGGTTCTTCTCTGGGGGAGGCTCCTTCTTCTTCCCTCGGTTCAGGCAGCAGTAGGTGGCCACGGCCAGGAAGACAGCAGAGAGCACCACCTCTGAGCCCGCCAGGTAGAAGATCACCTCATAGTTCTTGAGAGCATCGACCAAGCGGCCTGATGGTTGGAGAAGAAGAAATGAGGCAGTTAGCTTCAGCCTACGCACTCCTGCATGGACAGTCCAGCAGAGGAGGGCAGCACCTGCATTTGGCTGAGGACCCATTTCTCAAGGGGACAGCAAGGAGCCTGAATATCTAAAAATCACTCTGGGCAAGAGCTAGACTGTACCACCAGGGAAAGTACTGTGAGAGTGTGGGTTTGATGTTTTGCCTTGTTTGGACAAGATTAAATAATTGTGACACGCTGATGTTATCGTCTCGCATCGTGGTGGGCCATTTTCCTCTTGCCAAGGTGAGATACGCTTCTGAGGACTTGGCTTGTCCAGTCTCAGAAAAGAAAAATTTGAGAAGGCATTGCTGTTTCTTAAGCTATCATGTCAGGAAAACATTCAGAGGGGGTGAAGAAACGTCTCTTTGGCAGAGAAATCCCTTTGGCTGCCCCACACCTGATGATTTCTCTGCCAAAGAGATGTTCTCAGCGCATCTTCTGAATGCACCAGAGCTGGCACTGGAGGGAGGGTTTCCAGTCCTCAGTGCTGGGGAGCCTGAGCAGCTGCCCCGTTATGGTCAGGATGGCACCCCCTGAGTATAGGATGGGCCCGTGGTGACCAGAGGCTTCATCCCAGTCCTGTGTGCTCCTGACTGCGCATGTGACACACCCCCCCCCCGCCCCGAGTCCCTGCTGCACTATGGTGAGTGGCCTGAAACCAGCCCCAGGGCACGCTGAGGTGCCTCCCGAAGCAGTCATGGAAGGCACGTGGCGAATTCCTCCCCGGCTGAATGTGCCCCCTGTTCACCCAAGCTGGACGGCGGGCGAGGAGCCTGCGTGCACGCACGCATGCGCGTGTGTGTATATGTGTGTGTGTGTGTGTGTGCGCGCGTGCAGCTTATCTTGTGCCAAACCCCCTCAGCCCCACCGAGCGGGAAGCAGCTCAGGAGGATTACACCAAACAAAGCCACTTTGTTCAAACCCCCCCCTCCGCCTTTCTTCCAGCCAAGCGCTGCTCCACCGACTCCAAGATGTGGGATTTGCCAGCACACTCAAGCTTCCCATACCAGGGGGTTCCTTGTAGCAGCGGGTCCCCCCGGGGAGAAGGTGGGAACCACAACTTGGCTCCCCCCAACACCATTCTTCGCTGGTCCTGCACCGTCTGCGTCCCGTTGTGCGTGTGCACGGTACCAAGGCACAGCTGAACGGAGGCCGGAGGGCTAAAGGGGTGTCCCCCATCACCACCCACTGCTGTGCCTCGCTCCCCGGAGCAAGGCGCTGTTAGATCCCCCTCTCCCCTCATGATCCCTCTGCAGTCGTCTCCGAGACACATATTTCTTGACCATCCCTGGCCTGGGACTGCCGACTGCCCCACAGGTCGTAAGATAGATGGGACATGAATTATTGTTAGCATCAAGAGGGTCTTTTCTCTCGGCCACCAATTTTTACCTGAGAGCTGGGTGGAGTTGCTGAGGGAGGGTTTCGCTCAGAGCTGGAGGTACATGCTGGGAAAAAGCTCATTCACACAGAGGTCTTCGCTGATGAAGGTGAAGACAGGGAGTGCAGGAAGCAATGGAATGGTTCCTCCCTGGGGATTTGCCCATGGTCTGTCCCTGACCCTTCCTCACACATCACACGTGCAGGAAACTACATTTTATTTGGAAACGATCCTTTGGCACGATTTAGCTTTCTCAGACCTGATCAGACACTTAACAGGAACCTACACCAGCCTCGTGGGTGAAGGGTCTCTCCCCATTCAACAGCCTATTTATGGGCTGTTTGTGGGGCACAGACCTTACCAGGGACTGTGGCCTAGACCAGGTTGGTTGAGAAGCTGCGAGTGCCTTCATCCTCTTTAAAAAAAGTAACGGCAAATGCCTCAGGTGGCTCTACAAACTGCTTTGAATTGATTGACACCAAATGCCTGTGCCTTGGGGTTGGGATCAACACAAACCGAGATCATTATTCACAGCAGCAATTAAAGGCCATGGACACCAAGGAGAATTTGAAAGATCCTTGTCTTTTCCTACTGAAGACTCTCAAAGGTTTGCCTGCAGCATGTGCCTGACCCTACCCATAACATGATTTTATGCAGCATTCGCAGCGAAGGCAGAGACCTGGATCCCAGCGTGAAAGAGAGGGAAGTGCCCCTGATCAGGATTGAGGGACAGTGGAAGTCATGTCACTGGATATCTCTGTATGCCTGCCATTGCTCAGGTCTCTGAGCAAAACAGAGACAGAAGTACAGCCTGCTCAGATTTAGGGATGCGGTGCATGGAATGAGCCTGGGAGGTCTCGCTTCAGATCTCCGCTTCCAGGGGAAATTTGAAGTTGAGAAATAGGGTCTTTCTTCAACTACCATGCCCATTCCCAATACCTACAGTACCGTGGAATGGCAGCCAAACGAATCACCTGTGTTTTGCAGCAAAAGACCTACCTGCAGAGGGTGGACCGATGAGCACAGCGAAAGCCTCGATAAGTAGGACCAGCCCGATGGCGCTGGAGAACTTCTGGGAGCCAACGATGGCCATCAGCACCTCGAACTGCAGCGCCCCCACCATGCCGTAAGAGATGCCAAAAAAGACGCAGAAGATGACCAGCCCCGTATAATTGCTAGCCCTGGCGCTGCAGATGTCTGTCAAGCCGTTGAAAAGCATAGCGAAGCTGAACAGGTATGACACGTGAGGGCGGACCCACTTCAACCCTGCCACCATGCCACAAGCTGGGCGGGCAAAGATGTCTATGAAACCAATGATGGAGAGCAAGAATGCAGCCTCTGTATCTGGTACACCTGTGTCCTTAGCATAGTTGACCAGCAATATGGGGGGCACAAAGAGACCCAAGACCAGAATGAACTTTGAAATAGTGTAAATGATAAAACCTCGGTTGGAAAAGATACTAAAATCCAGAAGCTTCTTTCCTTTCTTGGGCTTCTTCTTGGCTTTCTTGGTTCCATCAGTGGTGCTGATTCCCTCCTCTGATTTCCCTCCTATGGGCAACATCTCCTTGGCTTCATATTTGTCCTGAGCCTTCCCCATCTTCTGCTTCATGCCCGCATCCAGGGGTCTCATGACTGCTCCACAAGTGCAGCAGTTAAGCAGAAGGCCCCCCATGATAAGGAACCCTCCTCGCCAACCAAACTTCTCCAGTAGCACTTGCCCCAGTGGAGAGAGGGAGGAAAGGAAGACAGGACTCCCAGCAGCAGCCAGTCCATTGGCAAGAGGCCGACGCTTGTCAAAGTAGGTGCCCAGCATGATCAGTGAGGGCTGGAAGTTCAACGCCATACCCAGACCTACATGAGGGTGAGAGCCAGGAGGGAGACAGGGAATGAAAGAACATGAGACGTGGTTTGCGACAAACTGAAAACTCCCCTCAGACTATCCTAGTCCTGAAGTCCCATGACGGGATTCATGTGTTCCTCACAAGTCTCTGCCCCTTCATGTTGGTGGGTTACCCCTGGAGAAGATGGGCTAAAACAGCCTGTCTACCTGAACTGTACTTGAATTAGGTAGCTGTGGCCATGTTTAGGCAAGGCCTGTGCCTTAAACAGGAACTTTGCCTCCCTCTCCTACCCTTATATACAGATGCCATCCCAGTTGCCATGATGACTGTGCACCACTTGCATTTCTTCTGTCCCTCTCCCCTCAGTCACAGCCCCTGTCTGTATAGATGCAGTAGATCCATCTCCCACAGATGCAACGTTCAGGACTAGATGCCTCCTGTGAGCAGGTGCAAATGGGTGAGGGGAGACCTGATGCTAGACATGGCAATGCTGAGGGGAGATACAACATGGTCTTGGCTCTTCCCCAGATAAGTCTAGCCCTCCCAGCTCCTGGGGCTCTCACCCGTCAGCACGCCAGCTGTCAGATAAAGCTCAATGATATTGGTGGTAAAAGATGCCAGGATCATCCCAGAGGAAGCCAGCAGCCCGCCGATGAGCATCACGGGCCGGCAGCCAAACTGGTTCACCATGATGCTGCATACTGGTCCTGGGAGAAAGCAGAGGAGACACAGTAGGAGACTAGAAAGAGAAAGGACAACTGGGAAGGGGCAGCCTTCACAAGCAGGGCACCCGGGGAAGATGAAACACTAATGACAGAGATCATTGCTTGGCTGCTTAGATACGCAGCCCTTGGGCCTGGCCAAGGGAGACAGGCTACGGTGTGGAGACCTCTGTTTTGCCCTGCCTTCAGACCTCTGTTCCCTGGGAACAAGAAGGGGCTTGCTGTGATAGGGAAAGCACTTCAGCAATGGGAGCAATCCCCATGTTAACTGTCTGAGAGGCAGGTGGCGTGCCCCCCAAGGTCTCCTGGAAACAGGGACATGAAATGCAGCACACTTCTAGAAGAGAAGTGGTGGGACAATTGTATTCTGCATGTTGGTTCGTGACCGGGACGGTGAGTGTGAGGAGAGCCCATGGGGACAAGATCTGGGCCTATGGCAGAGCAGGGAAGGCACAAGTTAGGGAGGGGGAAGCGTATCCAAGCATCACCTGTCCCATAGAGCATGGCCAGCATGATGGAGGAGATCCAGGCTGTGTCACTGTAGCCCACATGGAAATCTTTCATGAGCTCCTTGAAGTAGACACTGACGGCTTTTGGGAAGGCATAGGAGAAGCCGGTGATCACAAAGCAGCCAAGGAGCACGATCCAGCCCCAGCCACCATCCGGGGGCTTCACGGGAGCCGGGAGATGCCCTTCCTCTGGGTCAGCTCTCCCCATCGTCTAGCCTGGGAGGGGAATGGCAGACCAGGAGGAGGTAGGGCAACAGAGAGACAGAGAGAGAGAGAGAGAAAAATCTCTAGGCACTGCAAGAAGAGAAGAGCACAGCGGGAAAACTTTTACTACAAGTTTACTCTCCATGCCCACCATCTCCAAGCTCCAAGAGCCTCACTGAAGGGACCACATCATCTCTCAGCACCTTCATCCTGCCAGGCAAGGCAGGATTGCTTCAGGGTGCGAGGTCAAGCCGCAGCTGGGCAGAGGTGGGAAGGTCCCCCTGACCTCGAGGCAGCCCACAGCCCCATAACCCCTGGTCAGATGCAGCCAAGCAGGGTCACAGCTCTCAGCTTAGATTGGAGAGCTGCATCTGATGTGGTGGGGTATCAGGATTTGTAGCACCCCACTTGCTCCATATCAAGCCTTGCCTGCAGGCTGGTGTGAGGTGAGAGCCAACAATGTGAACCTCGCTCGGCTCCCAGGATCTTCCTTAGAGCCTCTCCCCTCCCGGTCTTCTCCAGCTGGGAGCCTTCCAGGACCTGCCTTGCTACAGATGCCTCCAGCAGTGAGGCACAGGAGGTCCGTTAACCCCACTGTGCTTTCCTCTGGGAGGCCTCTGTGTGCAGCCTTCTCCTTCTCCCTCGCCCTCCCTTCCCTGCCGCGAGGGGCCAGATTTGGGAAATGGGTGAAGGGGGAGAGCATGGGCAAACCGGTGGTGGTGGTTATTTGCATGCCAGAGAGATTAGGGCTCTGTACCTACATGGAGGGGCCGGAACAAAGCCTAAGGGGGGAGAAGGAGGGAATTAGAGGGGATGTCTTGTGAGTCGCTCTCGCAGCTGTTAAGCTGCCCAGGAATTTTGCTCCAGTTGGCTGCTGTATGTTTTTCTCGTTTCTCCCCTAGGCATCAGGTCTCTGCCATGCCCCTTCCAGCACCATTGGCCTCAGTTTCTTGGTCGGCCAGGCTTAATTTCACACCTGTATGCAAAAACATCACTGGCCTTTGATTAGAGATGCTCCTAAGTAGCATCAGACAGGTGTTAAAAAGCAGGCGGGCTTTCTCCATGCCTGAGAAGGGCTTTGCCAGGTCCAGTTTGCCCTATGACTGTCCTGCTGACAGTACACCCCCAACGTGGGTCCTCTCTCCTCCCAGCTCCCCTGGCTGAAGGACTACGAGATGGCAGCAATGTCCCCATCACTTGGCACTGGCAGTCGTGGGAAATGCTGGCAGTCACATGCTGACTGGAGACTGGCGAGGGGACGAGGACACTGCTATGGACAGTACACACAGGGTTAGCACCTGGGAGCTTTGGATCTGCGTGCATTTCTCAAGGCAGTCCCTCTTCTTCGTGTCCTCCAAGCAAGGGGGACGACTTGCCCTGATTCCCATAGCCTGCTGTTGCTCTGCAGGTTAAACAAGTGCAAATCCTATAGGCAAAAGCAGGGATGTCACAGGCTGGGGCATAAAGGGCCCTTGCTCGGCAAGAGGTGGTCCTACCCTGTGGCGCCCCTGAATCTTGCAGAAAATGAGAGTGACTGGTCTTTCTCAGGCTGCAGGAAGTTCAGCATGCAGAGCCAAGGCTGGAAACAGAGCTGAGAAGTGCTCTGAGAGGGGTCTGAAACCATAGTTTAGGGGATGCTGGAGGAGGGACTTGCAAGACAAGTCAGCCAGTTCTGGACCCCTCCGCAAGGGACATGGCACCTGCACCCACAGTGCATCGACACGAGGAGGCACAAAATGGTCTTGACTGGTTGGTTTTAGTCAGGTGCACAAGCCAAGGTTGACCTGTGGAGGGAAGGGTGGACTTGGAGTCACCAGCCACCCTCAGCGGCCTCTCTCTTTCCCCTCCCCAGGGGACCATTGCTCCTGAAAACACTTGAGGGTTTGTTCACGGCAGTACGCAGGCATCTGCCACCACCACAGGTCCCTGCCGCAGAGATCCCCAAACTTTCAGGACCCTGTCAGCCATGAAAAAAGCGAGCAGGATCTGTCTCTGAGTGTGGATTGGGGCAGTTCTCCTTCTGGGTGGCCGTATCCTAACAGCTCTCGGGCTGAACCACAGGGGACGGCGCAGGTTACTCAAGTCTCTCCCCCTCGCCCAGGTCTCGGGGACTGTGCCAAGGGGCAGAGGCATTAACTGAGAACAGGGTGCTATAAAGACATTTTCAAGGCAAAGAATCATTGCAAGGAAGAAAAGAATAATTATACACTCTCCAGACCCCCACACCTTCCCCCTCACCACCCCTTCTGGTGTTATCTGGGTCACTAGCAGCAGGACAGGCAGACTGAACAGTCTCACTCAGCTTCTGCCGCTACCCTCCTGCTGCTCCTCTCCCAGCTCCACCCGACCAACAAGATCAGTACAGCTGTACAAAAGGTGACCTGCTGCAAAAGCACAATGATTTCTCTGTCTGTGCTGGTGCTCCACCACTGCATCATCTGCTGCATGTAGCTATCCCAAATAAGAGCGACTGACACTACACACACCCTAAGCCTTTTTATCCAAGCCCCTCTCCCAGCCTCGCTCCTCTTGATCTTGTCCTGCACCACAAATCAAATTAATCGATCAAACCATTGCAATTAATCTTTTTTTTTTTTCCCCCCAGCTTCCCAGCAAGAAAATATTTGTCCATCTGTGGCATGCCCTTCAGAGATTTCTCTAGCGTCTCCTGCCCATGATGAGTCCGAGGCATCTCATTCTGAAGAGCGTGTTAGACAAATATCCATCAGTACTGTTTGAGTTTGGAGCTGGATGGGTACCTCCGGAGGAGCCACTTGCTCAGCGCTAAACAACTGTACAGCAAGGCATGAAGGGGCTTTTACCCGCCTGTACCTAGATGTTGGCTGAAAAAGATGAGGTACACCAGAGGAGCTCACCTGTGGAGATGACTCCAAAGTCAATGTGCTATATAGCATAGTTCTGCTGGAGATTTATTCCAGCTCTGAGCCAGGCAGTTCAGAGCTGCCTTGTTCCTAACACCACGGCGCATACGCGGGCTCTTCTGCTCACGGCTGTACATGGTGGTCACACCACGTACCCTGCACCTGCCTCTGCACACTCTACAGCTTGCTATTTATTTTATCCTCAGTTAAGGAGCTTTATTCACAGGTGAAAATACCATGGGTAAGTTCACACGCGTCCAAAAGCTCATCAGCATGGGCACCTGCCCTTCCCCGTGCATCACGCGCAGGTGGGCCAGAGCAGGCACTGACGCAGAGCTAGCTGCAGGTGGGTGCCAGGAGAAGATCTGCGCCGACACCAGAAGCCACAAGCCCAGGCTGGGAGGGCGAAGGGCATAGCAGGTTCAGCCGTGGCTCCCAGTCCCTGGAGGCACACAGAGCAGTCGGTGCTGGACAATGCCCAGCAAAGCCCTGCGGTGCCAGGCAAGCTGCATCCAGGAGAGTCAACAAGAATGTTAGGGTGGCTCCTCGTGCCTCCACACAGTATGGGGTGGGGGGGGGTGTCTGTTTATTAAATGCAAGGGCCACGATTCATGCCACCAGCCTCCCCAGCTCACAGACAACACCTTGGGAAAGCATTCGTTAGCTAATTAAACGAATGCAGGCCTGGGACGGGCTGTCCCGTTGGCAGCTGGTGCCAGGATGCAAGCATCCCTCCATGCCACTGACCTGCGCAATGAAGTGACGACCTCCCGAGCACGGGCTGAGCCTCCGAGGGCCGAGCAGACCTGTTGGCAACACTCCCTTCTCCCTCCGGCTGGCGATTCCCTGCTATGGACGTGGGCTTCTGGTTAGACGGTCCCGATGGCTCTTTGCTCCATGGTGGGCATGCCGTCAGCCGGGCACGGGGCGATGCTTGCAGGAATCCAGTGCCTGTCGAGCGGTCTCTGGTGCCCCGCTCCTTCCTTCGGGGCACCTATGTCCTCTCTAGAGAGCTAATCCCCCTCTCAGCCTGCTTTCCTCCGGCTCCAATGCTGCCCAGCAAAGCCGCCCGTGGCCGATCCAGGGGGATGCCCCGTGCAGGGGACCCCCTTAACTCCTGCAGGTGCAGGTAGTGCCCCACGGCGAGCCCAGCGTGGATGTGGGTCAGCACTCGCTTATGGCTTCAGGTCGGCGGAGACCGGCGGGTGCTGAGCGGGCAGAAAGCACTTCTCCACTTTTAAGAGGCTTTTCCAGCCAATGGGGAGGAGGTGGCTGCCTGCCGCGGCCCGAATCCCCCGGTAATCCCGCTGCCCAGGGGCTCCTCGCCTTTCCCCCCGCAGACGGGGGCAGGGGGAGACTGGGAGGGGGTGAGGAAGGGGCGAGGGTGTGGGGCGCCAGTGATGGAGGGG
>VYZM01003373.1:676722-699442 GCA_013398915.1 Dromas ardeola
CTGGGGTGGTGGGGGGTGGGCCGGCCCGACGGATCCCCCTGGCTGTGGGAGGCTGCGAGAAGACCCTGCGAGTGGCTGTTTGAGGGGTTGCGGCTGGCCTCCAGCTGCTCCTTCCACTGCGGCGCCTTGGTCTGGATCATGCCCCGGGCCTGGGGAGAGAGGGAAAAAGAAGGGGTGATGGACAGGGCAGAAGAGCTACAGAGGGAGCCGAGGGCTGCCACGTGCAATAGGTTAGGGACCAGGTCCTCCCACAATTATGCTTGTGGGAATGGCTAAACAGAGCCCCGCAGGAGTGGATTTCTAGGATGGCACTCCTCCAGCAGATACCCTGTGGTCCCAGTGACCCTGAAATAAATACCTACATCGCCCTTCCCTCTCCCATCACCCACACACCCAACTAACACCCTGTCAGCACCATCCTCACCCCCGGCCATGCTCTCCCAGCCTACTACAGTCATCCTGGATCCCACAGCAAGAAAGGAAATAGAGTTTCCTGCCCAGTCCATGCAGAGATGCTGCCTTCACCCAAGGAGAAGCTCAGCCCTGGCTCCCTCCTGCCTGCATGCCCCCACTCCAGCCCTGCTGCCTGCTCCCCCAGCTCTGCTCCCGGGCATGCCAGGGCCATACCTTGCTGTAAAACTGGAGGAGAGTGTTGTAGAGCATCTGGTGCTTTTCAGCCAGAAAGCGGTAGCGGCGTTTCTCCTCCAGCTCAGCCTCCCTCTGGCTCTCAGAGACGAACGCCTGCATCTCCGAGCGCAGTCGCATCACATTCTCCTGGGCCACAGAGGAAAGAGAGAGGAAGGGATCAGCGTAAATCCATCAGAGTGGGCTCACACATGGCAAGGGAAGGGTTGAAACAGGTCGTCGTGTCTGCCAGCTTCCCAGTCCACTCGCAGTGCTGGAGCAGCACAGAAGAGCTAGAGCAGAGTGCCAGGGATTAAGTCCTTGCACACCGAGGCTTGCTAAATGAGGAAAAGGCTTGGCAGGAGTGAGTACCACAGGTCAGCAGCACCCTGTAGAAAAGGAGTTTCCTCCTTTCCAGATAAGCCTGCTGCCTTTTGAACACTGGGGTCAACCCCTTGGCTTTTAAGGAAGGACAAGGTTGCTCAGAAACCAGATCTGGCTCCAGAAAAATCATCCTGTTCTTTTTCCAACTCCCTTTCCTGCAATCACTGCTCACCTTCATCTCCCGGACATTTTTATCACGGGCTCTCTCCATTCTCCACAGCTCTGCCATGCACTTATCCAGGTTGGTGGCTCTGCGCTGGTACTCCAGCTCATACTGCTTCTGGCTTTCCTGCCAGGGACAAACCAGGCTGGGTGAGGAACGGGAGACCCAGCCACACTGTGATGCAGCAAGGGTCCTGCCCTGATGGGTGGTTGAGCATCTGAGTACCTCTGAAATCAGGCTTCACCTGGACCTCTTATAAAAAAGTCTTTCTTTACCATTCTCTCTTCAATTTTGAAGGGTCCCAGAGGGCTAGTGAGCCTCAGGATCTCAGGAGCAAGAACTGGCACCCAGCTCCCCCAGTCCTCTGTCTCCCTCCATGACAAAGCCTACCAGCATGGCCAGCTGGACCACAACGGCTCAGGACCCACACCTATTCAGAGGAAGCTGGGAACTCTGCTTTTGGGATGCTTTTTCTAAGCCCCATTGAAGCATTCAGCAAGTGCCACTGCACAAAGGAGAAGGGTTTTCTGCCCTCCTTAGCCTTCCATCATCAGCCAAAATAGGGGTGGGGGTTGGTCCATGACGGGAGAAGATAAGCCCTCCTAACTCCTGCTGAGCAAAGTTGAGGAAACACCTCAAGTGCTCAAGCAAAAGCCCTTTGTGGAGGGGAGAGAGAAACGAAGAGGGCTGAGGAGGAGAAGGGAGTTCATCACTCACACTGATGAACTGCACATCCATTTTGGTGTTCTTCTCCATGTGCTGCAGCAGGTCCACGTGGAAAGTCTGAGCCTGGAAGAGGCACAGGACCCGTCACCCTCGTCCCTTCACCATATGGGGTGAAGGGGTGGCTTGCAAAACCCACAGAGCTAGTGACTCCTTTGCCGTCTGGACCCCATACAGAAGCCAGAAATGGGCACATTAGGACTACCATGGAGCAGCTCTGCAGCCTGGGGGTGGGCACTCAGCACCCGCCTGGCCATTAACCCCCGAGCTTCGGCACAGGCACAAACAGCAGTTATCTGGAAGGGTTACCATCCCCTCCACTCCTGTCCCACCACTGCCACTCAGGGAAAGAGAGGACAGCCTCGCTGCATCTTCAGAGCCAGGCATTGCTCAGTCTACTGCACACCTGCCACCGCGCTTGCAGGGAGGTGGTGACAGTCCACCAACAGCACCAGGCATTGAACAACAGCCAGGCTCTGGGCATGCCAGCTCTGTAACACCCCTCCGTCACAGGCAGGAGGGATAGCAGGGAGGCGGGCACCTGCCAGCAGGCATGTCAGAGGGCGGGAGATGGAGAAAATCGGGCAAAATGCCGGCATGCTGTGGTTAAGTCAGTCCCTTTTTCCCCCCACCTGCACCAACCCCAGGGAAAACCACTCACCACGACTTCCAAATCAGAGCTCAGGAGCCTCTGCGTGTTGGACATCTGCATCAGAATTTCACCTTCAGGGAAAGAGACAGGAGAGGGTAGAAAAATCCCGCGGCCATTTGCTTGCGCGCTCAAGGAGGCATGCGGCTCAGGCTGATGATATACGGGTGTGAAAGTCCACCAGATATCGCAACGCACTGCTCTCTGCACCCTGAAAGAGGCTGGTAGCCTTCCTCCCCAGGGCTCAGCTCCACCACCACTCCCCAGGCACTGCCAACACGGGATTGCTCCAGCCCACGAAGCTGCCAGCCCAGAGCTCTGCTACAGCCATAGGTGCCAGCAGGCAGCTCTGGCTCTTCCATGGGCTCTGGGTGGTGGGTTTCTGCTCTGCCACAGCCCCTACGGGCCCCATTTCCACCTCCAGTGGCCCCCCAGCTATGGTGCACGGTTCTGGCTGTCCTACAGGAAAGCAGCTGCAGCACCCAGTGCCGACACTGCGTGTGGTCCCGCTTCACTGGTGTTGGTAGTATGAAATCGTGAAGGGAAGAAAGTGATGACAGGGAGCAGAAGAGTGGGCTGGGTGGTGCCGATGATGGTAGGACTCTGCAGAAGGGACACATCTGCTGGAAGTTTTTTTACCGAAATGTTAAGTATCGGAGCAATTCCCTGAACGTATTTTCAGCAGCCACCATTAGGCTGCAGAATTATTTGAGCTGCTGAGTGTAAGCCCCTCAGCTCTGAGCTGCCATTTCAGGCGCAGGAGGACAACACCCCATCAGCTGTTGTCAGTCCACGCTCTCCAGCTTTTCCCTCACACCTGCAAGGAGGAGTAAAATGGTTCCTCCAAGATGAAAACTTCAACTCTCAGGGCAGAATGTCTCAGCAAGGACTGGTTTCCATGAGATGTCCATTGCTGGAGGTCCATCCCAAGAGCTGGGCTCAGTCATTGATCTGAGAGAGATACAGGGGCCTTGGGGGATATTCAAGGGTACACAACAAATTTGACTCTTACTGCCTGGACAGGGCCAGGCACTGTGAGACACCATTTAGGGGAGCTGTCTTCCTTCCCTCAATGCCTGGAAAGGGACTAACTAAGGCAGAAAGCCAAAAAATGTAACTGTGGCTCATCAGAGGACAGAGGATGGTGAGAGGGAGAGCCTTACCCAGCACACGTGAGGTGGAGCTCTGCAGCGCTCGCTCCCCAATCTTCTCGATTGCCTTAAAATACACTTCAGCCGCTTTGGATAATGCTGTGAGGAGAGGAAAGGAGAGGAGAGGGGAGGGGAGGTAAGGACCTGGCCTGCCTTCCCACCATCACCAGCCCCAGCAAGCAGCACACAGGACAGCCACCCTCCGGTACCTCGCCTATAGGCAAGGGCACCCTCTTTCTCCCCATCTGTGCCTAATAACAGCAGCGGGTCCTGGAGCAGGAGAAGAGTGCCAAAACGCAGCTCAGGACACGTCAGAGGGGAGGACCAGCACGCCTTCTCCTGGGTGACGGCACAGCGGATGCCCAGGACGGATGCAGCAGCACAGTCTGGAGCCCGGGCCATGCAGGACCCCACTCACCGTGGAAGGCACGCAGGTAGTTGTTTCCCAGGTACATCAGGTTCTCCAGCGCGGGGTTGAACTGCTCCAGGATACTCTGTGGCCAGGCAGAAGCACGTTAACGCCAGTCTTCCCCACGCCCCAGAGACCTCAGCAGGTCGATGTCCTCCCACTGCGGTTCGGCCGGGTGCAGCAGGGACCAAGAGAGTCCCCCCCAGCCACAACACTGGATGGCTGTGGTGACGTACAGCCGGGTACATAGTCAGCTCCTTGCATCGGAGGTAGCTGCGACCCTCAGCTGCCCTGAGTCCTCTCCAGCCAAATGGGAGAGGAGCAATTCCAGAGGGCAAGGTATCTCGCCAGAGAGCCAAGTGGCTGCCTGAAGATGGCTGCCTTCCGAGGCCCCACACCCACTGTGAACAGGGGAGTGAGTGCACGGGGATCTGAGCAGCCTTTTCCCTCATCCCTGAGCCTGTTGGGGTGAGGGCCACCACTTATTATCCAGGCACAAACAAGACTTTTTCCTGGCCAGGATGTGGTGCCCTGCCAGACCCAGCAGCTTAGAGAAGGGATGGACTGCTCCAGACCAGCCTCTCGGCTCTTACCTGCTGTAGGTATCAAAGGTGTTTATTGCCTACGGCAGAGCAGACCAGAGGGTAGAAGAAGCAATTCCCCTTCTCCCATCCCTCACCACCTTGGTGCAGCACCAATGTGCGTAGGGACGCTTTCGTGAGATCAGACTGCTCTTTCCAGCAAAGGGGAAAACAGCTGACTCAGCTCCAGCTTCCTACCGGCAACCAAGGCTTGTCACCCTTCATAAACACGCTTCGTGTCCAAACCACCCTGGTTGCCCAGTTCCTTCCCGGATCTGCCTTAAGACCCGCACCACCCTCCCCTCCTGCCAGCCGTCTGCTCTCAAACACGGTCCAGGTCCCACAGGAGCTGCTGCAGGTCAGCCCAGGGACGGATCCAGCCCTTGGCTGTCCACCCTTGAAGGGAGCCTTTGGCAGAAAACAGCTCTTCTCCTCCCACCCGCACACCTCCCCCAGGCAGGCAGAAGCAGCCTCTGGAGTTGGCACTGACCTTATAGATGGAGATGGTGGATCTGTAGGACAGGTCCATCTCCAGACCTTTTTCCTTCTTCCACGGAGAAGCAAGGAGCAAAGGAGAGCACAAGGTGCTATACAAGGTGGCCCGGAGGACTCTGTTTCTGCAGAGCCGGCTGGATGGAAAGAGCTGGCAAGGTAGGACAACAGGAAGACAGACGCGGTACAAAGGGAACAGAGCACTGCTGGAGTTTAATAATTCACCAGCCGAGAGGCTGGAACTTGATCTCTGGAAGTAACCGGACTCTGGGAAGAGAGGAATCCTGCGACAGCCAGCAAGGGCACGTGACCACCTCCTTGAATTATTGATGGCCGGCTCGGTACCCAGCTCCCCCTGCCCCGACACCTGCGGAGCCAGCCACCTGCCAGAGTGACCGCCTTACGGCTCGCTGCCTCCATCACTGTCCCCGCTCGGAGGTGGCTCGCTCGGCCTCACTGTGCTGGCAGAGCATCTTCAGGTCTCTCGCACGCAGGCACCGTGAGTCAGGAGATCCCTATCAGCTTACCATCACAGGCAACAAATAACTAGCAGGGAGCAAACATAAGGAAAGCCCAAAATGGGTTTCGCCTCTTCCCTTCCCACTATTCCCCCACCCCAGACCTCAGCCCTCTGGCTCTTAACCTTTCTCCCTCTCCGGGTCTCAATGTGATTCCCCAACAGCAGGCAGGAGCTTCTGCCTGAACCCTCCTGCCCTGCCTGCCTGCATTTAAGGAGTCCGAGCACAGCGTCGCTGTGGGAAGTCCCTGCAGATGGTGCAGGCTTATAAAGAGAAGGGGAGATCGCAAACCAGGGGCAAAAAGCAGAAGGGAGTTCACGTCCTCTCCATCCTGAGATGTGGGGGTTTGTTTTTCCACAGGAAGGTAAGCCCCTTTGTTTTGTAGGAAAAAGAAAACCTTTACTCGACATCAAAAGCCCCTTAATTCCACAATCTCATTTGTGAAAGTGAAGATCAGAAGGCAGATAATCAGTTTTTAGCCCTATTCATGACTCAGCACCCACATTCCTGCCAGCAGTGTCCCTTCGGAATGGGTGGGCACCAGGTCCAGCAGGCTTGCAGCAGTTACTTTGTCTGGGAACCACCTGGGGATATCAAAATTAAAGCCCCATGTCCAGTTATTTGTATCCCGAGGGATTTCAAGTGGTCCTCTTTCTAGGCCTGACCAGCCCCAAGAGGATTCTCACATGGGAGAGGGTACAAGGCCTCTCCCATGGCTACAGCTGATAAGCCCAGCGTGCAATGCTGTGCTTCATGGGACAGCCAGCCACCCACACCACACACGTGCTCCCAGGGCTGGCTGCAGGGACAGGCCATTCACCTCTCCAGCCCATACAAAGGGTATGATCCTGTGTCTGAAAGAGCCCAGTTCCCCATTTTCCACCTGTAAGAAATTCAGAGGCTGCAAGCTCAGAGCCCCTCTGCGACTCTGCAAGATGGAGAGAGAGAGAGACAAGGCAATCATGGACTGCATGACAGTGGAACCAAAGCCAAGCCTCTCTTTATTTCAGGTCATGTTAGCCTTGCATAGATGCACTGTTCACAACAGCAGTCCATCCAGTCAAAAGCAAATGATTAAGAATTCAGTTTTCCAGGTTACTCCTCAAAACGCCTCCAAATACATACATAAATTATTTATAAATATGCAAAATTTACTGCAGAAACATTCAGTAGTGCAGCATTCACAATGGAATTTCCAGCAGTAGAAAAAGTAAATGCAAATTGTCACAGGGTCAGCTTCTTTGGTGGGAACTGATTTCAGAACGTTTCAATTCCACGTTAAGAATGAGAAACAATCTCTCTACCAAGCCAAGGCTATTGTCCCTCATCTTGAGCTTGCTGCGCGTCAAGACAGGCTTTCACATCTCAGCCCTTGAGCAAAGAGTCGCACAGCAAGTCAGAGGGCACAAAACAGTCTTGGGGGGGGGGGTCTGCTCCCAGCCTGGGTGCAGTCAGTACCTGTGTTGCCAGCCCATCTTGGAGGAAAAAGGGAAGGTGCTACAGAACACGTGGCTCAGGAAAGGTTTCCCCTCCTCCCAAGGCCAGTTGCAACATTTTGCGTCATATCTACTGCAGAAAGTCCCAGCATTTCTGCTCCCCTTAAAACTGGGCGTGTTGAGGGAAGAATAATTCCTGTTCCCCATCCTATACACTCTGAAACACTTTTGCCCCAGTGGGCCAAGTAATCTCCGAAGCTTTTCTGGCCTGGGCCCGTTCTGTGACGTGGGAAGGTGCACGGTGCTTTGTCAGTGGAGGTGCTGCAGAGACAGGAGACAGACTCCAGCTGCTACAGCTCAAGACAGGTAGGTGGGGGCTCTGGCTTCTGGGAAGGGCTGTAAGGTCAGAGGGCAGGGCAGCAAAATGGAGCACAGCAGCGGAGACGGGGCTACAGTATGAAAATATCTGTCAGCATTTCACAGCTGCCCAGGAATACATAGGTGTGTCCTGGAATACAGGTGTATGTGCGCTATTGTCTATTAAATATCATTAATTCCTCACTAGTAGTAGTAGTAGTCCCTCCCCCACCTCAACATCTTGGTTCAAGGGCACATCCGAGCCATTTCAGTGTCTTCTACTCCTTGCCATGGAGACGCTGAACAGGAACCTCCAGGTCTGTCATCGGCAGAGATGCTGCACCAGCTGCTCAAACTGCTCCCGCTGCTGGTAGATGTAAAGCTGGGTGTCCCAGAGGGCGTTGACCAGCACGGTGTCGTTCACCTCGTCCAACATCACCTCCGTGTGCAACTGAGGGCTCAGCCTGCATACGGCAAGACAGCATCACCAGCTGGTCACAGACGCGAATGCGACACGGCAGCGAGCCTGCCGAGCACAAGACTTGTGCAAAGTGGCTCCGGCTGTCCTGGGTGTTCACTTGCCCTTATCTAGCAGGCTTGCAGAGCGGAGGCCTCCCCCCTCCTCCAAGGCCCAGCCGCACTCGAGGCTGAGCCACAGTTCGGCAACAACAACACCTAAGTACGGCACGAGCCTCAGAGCACGCTGTGCGTGGTGGAACCGGGCAGCATGCACAAGCCCTCCAGACCCTGGTAGACAGCACCCCCAGAGCCCCCACTAACCGACCCCAGACAAGGCGTGCTCGGTCCACCACAGGGCCATGGCATCCTCCGATATGTCACCGAGGCACGAGGAGAGGGGGCAGGGGGACAGGTCTGGGCAGGCATGCCACTGGAGGGGACACTGTCTGGGATGACGCACGCCGCAGCCAGGTTTGAAGTGAGGGGGATAAAAATAGGTCGGTGCAGAGAGCGGAAAGGAAGCTCCTACCGGAAATATGGGACATCCGTCATCTCGCACCAGGCCCTGGCACGATCCACAGCTGGGCCATCTGCGTCAGTGCACTGCAGGAGAAACAGGCCCACAGTTAGAGCCTGACTGTCACGCTGCTCTCCCCCTGCCTGCAAGAGGCTCCCTTGGCACCAAGTCGAACTTGCGCAAGCCGCACAGGGAGAGGAAAAACCAGGAACAAGTGCATCTTGGATGGCAACATTCACCACTTAAGAGTGGGGTGGCTTTTTGTCTGTTGGTTTTGGGTTTTTTTTAAATATAAGAACAGTGCTCCTGATCCTTAGGACACAAGGAATTGCACCCTACAGATCCTCCATCCATCACAGCACTGAATGGATTCCCTTAAAAGAAACCCCCAGAATGATCTGAATCACAGCCTCATTGGAATCTCATCTCTATCCATTTTTGTCCGAGCCCAATACCAGTAGATCCTGTGACACTGCAGGCTTTCTGGGCTGTCCTCAGACAGCTTCCCTGGGAGCCCTGAAATAAAAGACAGGGGAAGCAGAGGGACCTCTCCAGGTATTTTCTGGCTTTAGGAAGCTAAGAGGAGATAAAGCCACAGAATTAAGATCAGAGTCAAAACCTCAGTTCTGATCTTTCTGGCATTCATTCATTCGGAGTGTTTTCATTTAATGAGCTTCTTTCTGAAGCATCCAAGAACGTATGCCTATCCCACACTCCTAACCACAGCTCTGAACTACTGCTTTTTATTGGCGATACTCCCACTTCTCTCGCATTTGCTAATTCCCCCAGTGGGGTAACAAAGACTTCCTGAAGAAAAATTAATTTTCCGAGGCTTGATTTTTTTGGTTCAGGTTGCTCAGATGACAATCAATGCTCCCTGGAAAGATACCGAGTTTAACGAACTGACACCTGCAAAGGTTCCTGGGGTCACCGACCACCACCCGGTCCTCAGCTCTCCCACACCTTAGCTCCTTACAGCTGCAGGAACTGCACCTCCCTTGGCACTTGAAACCCCAACAGGCAGACAGGCCATCAGACCTGCTGTGCTTCCACAATTCTTAGGTTACCCACGACATCCATTCCTTGAACTGGCCATGGTCGGAGCAATTCCAAGGAAATACGATTTTCTTCTAAAAGGAAAAAGCTGAAGACTGGAAACCTTTGCTCCCTCCCTGCAAGCAGCCCCAGGCGTCTTCCCCCATCCCCTCCTCCCAGTACTCACACAATCCACCACCATCTTGCCAAGCTCCCTGGCCCCAAAGACGGTCTTCGCCAGCTCCCAAGGGTTGGAGGGGCGGAAAACATCCACAGAGCTCACCGGGACCTGCGGAGGCTTCCCTGTCCCCAGGGAGACCACCAACCCCAATTTTCTTACTTCCTGCCTCTGACCCTGTGGACAAACAAGAGATTTGTTTGCAAGGACCAACAATTAAGGTGGAGCATGTCCTTCACAGCAGTCTTGGCTCTGAAAGCCAAGGCAAAAGGCTTTTCTCTCCCCTGTCCTCCCCGTTTGGTACTGCCTGGTGAGACGGGTATAATCCACATCACTTCATCAGTTGCACTGTTCTGTCCCTTACACCCCTGGCTGCACCCAAACCCATGGGATCACCCCAAAGATGAGGACTAGGATCAGATGACTATGAAACAGTCCAACTCTTTCAGTCATTCTGGCAACACACCTCCCCTTTCAGCTACAGGGAGCAGTAGCTGCCAGTATCAGAGGAGCTTGCCACACCACAGAAAGCAGTCACTCTTCAGCCTTGCAGCGTGCCCTACTATTGTCTTCTCCATTTATTTTGGGACAGGAAAAGGCCCTGCAGAGACATGTCAAGGGCCACACACAACCATCAACTGAATCATCATCGCTCAAAGTAGCAAGGACATGCTAATAGGGCTGCCTTACCGTCTCACACCTTTGTCAGAAGAGGTATTTCACCTCTCCGCCACCATTCCCAACACATATCCCCCTCCATACGCTCTCTTCTAGGGTGCTGCACTGCTAACTTGTTTATCCACTAGAGAGGCATCCATTCCCAAACCTCCCTCCCCTTCAAGCGAGGCTCAGTGGAGCCAATAAAGCCCCAGTTACCAGTCAGGGCCAGGATTTCCCCTCACCTTTTTGATCAGTGTCTTGTTGTACTCGTGGATCTCCGTCATGGCATCGAGGGTCGGGTTGTTGGCTAGCAGCCCGCCATCCAGAAAGCGGCCTATGGGCCGGAAATAAGTGGGAGCCGCACCGCTGCAGCGGGCAGCGCACCATACAAGTTGGTCTGGAGGGAGAGAAAGCAAACAGCCTGTTGCAGCAAATTTCCTGTGTGCAAGAAGCACCTCACTTTCACCAACACAAAGCAAAAGGACTTGCAATCCCAGAAGACCCTGCTCTAGATAGTTGTGCCTCTTTCTCCCAACAGTAAGGTCCTCTGCTTGGATGCACAGGATTCTTTTGTGGGGCTTTAAAGGATGTTCTCACCACTTTCTATATATCCTGGGTCAAATTCGCTCTCTACCAGCTTCATTGCTGCTACTTTGATGGTGAACCAGTTATGTTTGCTAGTCAGAGAGCAGCAAGCTGGAGGGAGCTGCATGCTTCAGTTACACAGCTCTTCCATGCTAATCTGCTCCTGAGAGCCCAGGGAAAGGTACTGACTGTACACGGGACTCCTCTAGCAGACCCCTTCCTCATGAACTTCACTAGCCAGTCCCTGTTCCTGGTACAAGAGAAGCCAAAGGAGGAGGGAAGAGGAGAAAAGGGAACCATCATTAGGACAAAGCTACAAGTCAAGATGAGGGATTGCTGGGACACCTTCATTTTCAGAGCAATGGGAGGGAAGAATCTTCTGCCTCTGAGAGATGGCGCCCTCCTCTGCCAACCAGCTGGACTGCTGCGTGCCAGCATTTACCTTCTGGCTGAGTGAGTGGTCTGAAAGATGCACTTGTCTTGTATTCCGTGGAGGTTTTTGTTTCTGGTACGGGGTAATTCCGGAAAAGGTGGAGCTCAGCTGGCTGCCGGTCACACAACGTCCCTGTCACCATAACCCTGGGGAAGAAGACATGACAGAATGAGTAAAAAAGGAAAAAAAAACGAACTTAGGGCTTCAACAGTCTGCACATCGCACTCCTACAGATCTGCTCTAAGGAGAGGCTGAGCATCTCTGCTGAGAAGGGTCTAGAGCACACCCAGGAGAGCATCAACCAATGCAGCCCCAGGCAGGACTTACTTGGGTTTTCGGACATCTGTCATTTTGGTGTTTTCCCCAAACTCCTTCTTCAAGAACTCATCCAGGGGCTCTGACTCGTACGGCCGAGAACCCCGGAACACCATGTCCTTCATGCGGAAGTACAGGCAGCGCATGTAGTCCATGGACTTCCCTGAGATGGGCAACAGCACCAGCAGGAGCAGGGGATGGGAGGAAGGGCAGGCAGAACAAACAGCACATCAGAGATGGGACTCTCCAAGACCAGCAGGAGATGGGAGGCGTCATTCCCAATCCCATCCCCTTCCCAGGCTGCCTGTCATCTGCTCAGACCTCAGCAGCATGACTAGGAAGGATTAAAGAGGAAGGGCAAGCTTAGAGAGTACTTTCCCACTACCAGAAAGTGCCGATCACCTTGCTGTAAAACCCCCATGGAGCAAGAGAATAGGAAGAAGAGAACACTGCACACTGCCACCACGCACTTCCCAAAACCCAGAAAGTTGATCAAGGCCAGTTGATTTGAGAAGCGAGCGCAAAGCCAGGTCTAGGCTTTCTTTCATTAACAAACATCCCTTCCCTCCTTTGGCAGGGACAACAAATCTCAGGCAGCTCCCACCCCACATCCGCTCCCCACAGAGGAGTGCTTGAGCCGACAAGAGCGAGAAGGGGCCCATTATTTGCACTGTCCTCACCGTGTACAATAGCCAAGGCCAAGATCCCTCCAGTGCTGGTCCCCGCGATCCAGTCAAAAATCTCACGAATGGGATGGCCCGCAGCCTTTTCGATAGCCAGGAGGAGCTGGATGAGCACCAGGCCCCGGATGCCCCCTCCATCCAGGCACAGGAGGCGATCGTGACTGGAGAGAGACGGACACAGATGACTGGGAGCTGTGGGACAGCTTACAAATCACAGCGTACCACAGTAACAAGAACGCCGCTGTGGACAGCGCAGTCAGCGAACAAATAAATACCGTGGTGCTTCCTCAGAGGCAAATAAGACTGGACCTGGCTAGATATGCCTCACTAGAGCTGGTGCAGGTCCCTTACTATGCAGGAATGTATACTGTATCATAATTAAAAAGCAGACGTGCCTAAGATCCTACTAGAAGCACTTCAGTGCCAACCGTTCCATGCGAGGCAAGGTGTAGGCACTGCCAAGGCAGTGCACAGCCTGGTAAAGGAGCTGGGTGAGGGTCAGGGCAGCGTGTGAAGATGGGGAAATCTTCACACAGAAAGCCAAAACAGCGTTTTGCGCCCAGCAGCAGAGAGGGGGGGACAGAGCAGGGGTTTCACCTGCTGAGCTTGGGCTCCATTGCAGCTCCAGGGCTGCAGGCAGGAACAGGCACAAAGTTCTGGCAAAAACTGCAAGGTCAATGGACACTAAATAATGTAATCTCTGAGGATGCCACACCCACGGGTGTGGGTGGGGAGAATTCACACACATGGCTTTCACCTTCAAGTTGCACAGGAGCCTGGACAGAAGCTGTTCCTCACTTACTTTCTTCTACCTTCACTGGGCGAGTCCACAACATCTGGTGCCTTCAAGAACTGTCCGAGCGTTGTGGAAACATAGAGAAGGTCCTTATACCCTAGAGGGCCAGGAACATGCAAAAGGAAAAAAAAAAATTAGAGACCACTTTGCTACCTAAACCCTCTGATAGATGCCTCAGAGATACTGGTCAAGCAAATTACACTTAATCAGTTAGAAAACCTTCAATTATTCCTCCTACTTTCTTTCTGACCCCAGAAAACTTGGTCAAGGTACCCAAACCTCCCACCCCTCCGGTAAATCATGTCCACCATAATCACACAGAGAACATCTGACACCCTTCCCAACTGAATAAAGCTCCCTGCAGGAGACACAAGCCATTTTACCCATAGCCACCAGGTACCCCCCCAGATTAAACTCTGCACCAAAGAGGAGAAACCCCCATCCTTTAGAGCAGGCAACTGGAGATGCACTGGCAAAGATGAAGGATTTGTAGAAGCAGGTGATGAGCACAGCAGGCGAGAGAGAAGGCAGAGCCCAGCAGCGTGACCACTACGCAGTTTACTGCAAGCCAAAGGATAAAACCTAAATCTACTCCTGCAAGGTAACCTAGGCAGGAGAGCTGTGGGGACAGGGTGGCTTGTCATTACCACACAGCTGATGTACACCCAGGCCACCCTGGGTGTGGGGCACCAGTCCAGCCTAGGTGAGAAGCCAGCCTGTGAAACCAAAACAAGAAAGAACAGGGGGAGAGACGTTAAATACTCCTGCCAGCACCCAGGCTGGAAGGTGGCTGTGGATGACAACGAATGTGGTGAGGATTTCTTCAAGTGCCAGAGTCCAGGACGAAAAAGGGCCTTGCTCTGTCACTGCATCAGAACTGAAACCCGGGGGGTCGCCTTCACAAGGCCACGGTGAGATGAAAATCCTGGTGTCACCAGCCAGTGACACTTGTGGCGACACAGACGCGCTCCAGGGAGTGGGAGGGTGTTGTCCTCTAGCCCCACAGGAGGGCCTTTGCAAAGGAAACCGCCAACCTGAGAAGGGAAATGGACCCCAAGCAGCTGTTATCTGCCTGCACGCCCCTCACAAGGGTAAAAGCCTCCCTCCAAGCCAACTCACCCACTGCCCACTCTGTAACCCCTCATGCTGCCTGCGCCCGAGCTCCAGAGCTCCCTGGAGGAGGAAAGCCAAGCACCTGGTACAGACCCAGGGGCTTATTCACACAGTCTGCGCAGTACAGAGCACAAGCTATAACACAACCACATATCCCAGCTTTGGCTTGTCCTATGCATAACAGAAGCCTTGTGACCAAGGTCACTTATCCTTGGGCTTCATCCCTTCCCTCTCCCAGCTACTGGCCTCCAGGATCCGAATGAGTGGCATTTCTAATTTCCTTGTGACCAGCACTACACTGGGAGGTCCTCAAGGCAGACCAGCAAATACCTCCCCTTCTGTACATGACCCAGTGGATAAAGTACATGCAGGCAACTAAGTCCTACAACTCTTCCAGAGGGATCAGTTGTCCCTTTCCTTTTTACAGAGCTGCATTGTCTAGAAGACAAAAGTTTATGGTGCAAGAGTTCAGAGTACACACACAGGAGAAACAGAGAAAAGTGACAAGATCCTGCAGAAGCTGAACGAGGACACCAGAAACAGAGAGCTAGGAGATTGTCCCCAGCGCACGGCCCATCTGAAGAAGAGATCTGAGACAGCACTGTGAAGCAAGAAGGGAGGAGAGCGAGGGAGGGCCAGGGAAGGCTTTACCTAAGCTGTTGAAGCTGCTCCGCGAGGAAGGTTGGCCTTCCAGGAAGGAGGCGGCAGATGGTGCCAGGCTTGGGGAGTCAGGGTTGGGTGGGTGGCAGCGTTCGGTCCCTACAGTTTGCAGCAGGTCTAAGAGCACTTTCCGGTTCGCACCTTAGGTGACGAAGGGGGAGTCACAGATCAGAAAGAGAATCAGTGCACGCACAGACTGGGGGGGGCTCTGCTAAATCCACAGCAGCCCCAACCCTCATGAAACCCTCTGGGATGACCTGGGGAAGGGGAAACCGTGTCCTGGGGATCTCTCCCTTAACACCAAGCATCAGGACTTGTGCATGGCAGGAGTACTCAATGCTGTGCGGCCTCAAGGGTGTGTGCCACACACTTCTTGCCACTGCAGAACCCCCCATGTCTGCTTACGCCTGGGTGGTTCAGCAGCACTGCGTCATCCCGTTGTAAGCCTGCAGTGCCCGACATTGTGGCTTGAAAGAGGGGGAGTGCATGCCAGCTTTTCCTCTTGCATCTCTGTCTCACAGAAGAGAAATTCATCAAGGGCTATTAATACAAAGCCTACGCCGCTAGCTCAGGAAGTGCCTACCCTGTGAGCAACTAGAAGCTGGGAAAGCATGCTGGAGAAGCATCACCCGTGCTCGGCCTGTTTTAACCTCTCCACAAAACACAGTTTTGGCCACCAAGGGGAGACAAGATGCCAGGTTCACCCTGCTAGGCTGCTGATATGCTCCCTCACCTTTGCTGCTCCTGGCTGCCAACAGCCCTGGTGTCTCCCCAAAATCATTGGGGATCTCGACATCTCCTCCAAACACAACGATCGCTTTGATCATATCCAGGTGGTCATGCTAGGGGACAAGAGAAAGTTCAGTCAAGAGACACGATCCACTTGGCTACATCATCTCTCATTCCCTCCCTCCTCTTTTCATTAGCCAAAGCACCCACAAGGGATCACCCCATGAAAGACTACAGCTAGGATTTCAAAGGAGTCTGTCCCTGCCTCAACCCTTCAAGAAAAATCTCTCTCTCCTTCCCATCAGCCTCTGCAGAAAACTCACCTTCATGGCCAGGTGCAGCGGTGTGTTGCCATCCTGACCCCTGGCATTGGTGTGGGCCCCGTGTGTCAGCAGTACCATGGCGCAGTCAAAGCGTCCCCTCTTGACCGCAATGTGCAGAGCCATGTCAGCCGTCCGGCTGGCCAAATTCACCTCGGAGCCGTACTCAAGCAGCAGCCGTGTCATCTGTGCCCAAGCATGCATGTGCCAGGTCAAGAAGAGAGAAAGCGATCGTGAAGACAACTGCCTGGGTGCTCAAATGATCCAGGTCTCATGGCAAGCAAAGCAGAGGAAGAGGAAGGAGCCTTAGTCTGGATACAGCTGGCTGGCAGATGCCAGCTGCATTGTTCCAGGCACTGGAGATGGGGTTTCTCTGTTTTACCGCAGAACTAGCTGGTGGTTTCACATTCTGGGTAGAGCTTCTGGATGTTTTGGGACTTATATGCAAGTGTAGCAACTGGCTGAGAGCAACGGAGGAAACACAGTTCCTACTCAAGCCAGAATCCTTGCAGACTGGAGGGAAAAAGTTTGCTTTTTGGTATTCTCCTCTTTATAAGCCAAGCAGATTTATGTCTGCTCCAAAACTCCACAGGATATTTCTGAGAGGGATGCAATACTGCAGGCGGGAAAACAGTCCTGCCACAGGAATGTCCTCTGCTTGACAAGCACCATTTGGCTGCTCCAGCGTGGCATATGACACTATTGATCTGCCCATCTCTGGCAGAAGATGGACCGTAGCCTACATGCCACCACCCTGTGACTACCTCACACTCTCCCTGCGGTTTTCAAGGCATCAACCTGCTTCCTTCCATTAAACTGTCACTAATGAGAGAGAAGAGCTCCCTCCAGGGGTAACAGTGATACTGCTGCAATTCCCCCAACAAAAAGGGAAAAGGGACAAGCTGGCAGTTTCACAGACAAGGATGACATACTAGGGATGAGTCCATCAGTTTGTTTCACTGCAAGTCTCCACTGCTCTGTCGCCCGTGGCAAACAGGACTGATCAGCACAGGGCAAAGAGAATCAAACACCAGGCTGCTGGCTAGGCTCTGACACTCCCAGGGCTCTGCACATGCTCTAAGGAAAGGGAGAGGTCGGCAGCAGGAGGAATTAACCAGGTGCTGGGTGGCAGCACAGGCCACAGATTGGCTCCGTTTACCTCTGCCTTCTTCGCCCAGTGCAGCGGAGTAGCTTCATAGCGTGGGTCCTTGGAGCGAACTTGGCTGGCATCCACCTCGAGGATGGCCTGGGCACACCTGGCAAAGACAATGAAGGGATGGGTGGCTGCCCTCTTGACTCACACCACTCATATCAGCAGCTGCCTCCCACCCAGAGCCTTTCAGTAGCAGCAGGCTCTCTGCAACACCTGCAAGTTCCTCAGCTGCAGCTTTGTTTTGCTCTTTTTAGAAAGGAAGGGCGCAGCAGGAAGCATGCAAGCAGCACAGCATTTGAAGGAAGCAGGGTAATTCCTTCCCAATTCCAACTTGGGGAGCAACATCTGGCTGCTTCTCCAATACAGGAATATGGCATTTCTAGAAACTCTCAAGACCCGAGGGGAAATTCTTCTCTTCTCCCTCTCTCTCTGGGAAAATGTAGGGATAAAACTGAAATAGTTAAATCCTTGCTTAAATTAAGAATCTGTATACTTCCCTACAAGTGAAAAATCACACCTACTGTGACTCAACTAGTACCTAGTGCCTAGAAAGTGGGGGTCGGCAGACTTAAGAAACAAGTAAGTGTATGCTCTCCACTCTGAAACACCACCAAATAAACCGTGTACAAGAGATGACCCCCACTACAAACTAAGGGACCTAAGCGCATTTTTGGCTTGTGAATGTATCTCTAATGTTGGAAAGCACTTTTCAAAATGCTGCCGCAGCTAGTGTTGACTTGAGAACCCTATTTGTAGAGTTCGGACACTCATTTGTCACTAGTGACACTGGGTGATTGCAGTATTATAAAGCACATGCAAAGGGAAACAAATTTCTCCAGGGAAAACAAAACAGGGAGTAAACATCGTGTCTCTTTTGATTCAGTTCCAGAGAGCGTTATTAAGAGTCAAGAGTACCTTTGGCCCACAAGAGATGGGAATAACTAGGCTCTGAAATGAAAGCTTATTAGGATCAAAGCACTCAAAGACAGAGGTACAGCAATTAGCAATACTATTTAAGCATCAGTAAATCATCTTTTCACAGCTCATTCTGAGAAAAAAGTATTTCACCAACATTTTTTAAAAACATCTGTGTCTTTCTCCTGATGTCTGATACTAAATCACATATACAGATAAATTCAGGGAAAAACACATTTTTTTTTCTGAAAGTGTTTCTTTCTTTTCCACACCAGCACTTCTCTGTTCTTTTGCCATCTCGGTGACGCAGCAGAGGACAGCACAGGACATCTTCCTACTGAGCACTGCCCTAAAAGGGGTTCAGTCTTGGACAACCCTGAGCAAGTAGACGGGTCCCCAGTCTGGAGGAAGAGCCCTGTTCTGGCAGCCCAAGCCGTTCCTTACCCCTTCTGGGAGAACTTCAGTGCTGTGTGGATGGGGTAGCCCAGTGTCCCCATGATGCTGCAGCTGGCATGACATTTCAGCAGAGACCGAACCATGTCCTCTTTGCCCAGCTGACAAGCGAGATGCAGAGCAGTCAGCCCTTCGTGGCTCAGGTGGTCCAAGCCAGTAGTCGGGGTTCTGCCCAGGAGCTGAGAAGAAGAGACAATAGATAAATACACAGAGACGTGGAAGAGTGATGGCTGTCTCTCTGAGCTCTGAGGACGCTCGGGAGCACTGGGCTCCTCACAACGCTACAGCCTGTCCTCTCCACCCCTGCTTCCAACACAGTAACTATGGAAGTGCTCCTTGTTTTCTCTCTCCAGAAGGCTGATCACTACTCTCTGTGCCCTGTTCCTCTGACCCATGTGCCTCTGAGACACCCCTCAGTCAAAAAAGGGCTTACACAACCTTGAACAACACAGCCCAGCAGACTCACACCGTCAGCTGCAGAACAGTAACACTGCGTGAGCAAAACTCGGCCCAACAAATGAGCGTGATAACTGAAACCAGTAGTTTCCTCTCCTGGTGGGGCCCCACCAGTGAGCACGGTCAGTGAGCAGGCAGGGGCTCAACCTTCCCTGCAACCCCGCCATTGCTTTTGGATACAGACAGGATTATCTTTAAAATACACATGTAGGGATATGTTTGAAGGAATTTTCCTATTCTCCCTGTAAAGTTTAGGCCTGATCAGCTGACTGATTTGTTACACAAAAATATCCCACTGCCGTACTGGGGAAACCCTGCAAGTCCTGCTGCGTACAAGAGAAGCAGGAATTTAAAGTTGCTTTTCTCTGTTTTAGCAAGGAATCAAGAGAGAAAAGAAACAAACAGGAGACAGACCAGACTGGGAAGTATTTCTGTAACTACAAGCCAAGCTGCTGCCATCAGAAAAATCTTTTTAATACAAAGATCTTAACTGCCCTGCTTTACAGCATGGCAAGCCCTGATCATCATCCCTCCCCCATTGCTCGTTAGGAAACCCCCGCACAGTCTGGCAGGAAGAGGGAGAGCTGTCACAACAGGTATTGGGCAAATGCAAGGGGTGCAGCAGTAGGGGAGAGCCAGACTCACACTCACACTGGCTGCTAGGGAGCAGACAGACCTGAGGAACCAAGGTGGAAGGCCACCCACACCCCCACGAACCCTGTCACTCTGCCCAGCACTTCTCAGCAATCGAGAACGCCTCTGGCTTCAGACGGTCTCTGCCTCGAGGCTCTGATGGCTGTCCCCCACGCAAGGCTCCTCAGTTCAAACAACAGGTTCTGTAGGCTCAGAAGAGACCACAGCGGCTCCAAACTGTCCTTCGGTCTGTGGGCAGCACACACTCCCCCACAGCAGCGTAAACACACGCTCCCCCACGGGAGCACTCTGCTCAGAAGCACATACTCTGCTCAGAGGAGAGTATGAAGGGACAGCCAAGGGCCTGGGGAAAGGCAGGATGAAGGCCTGATGCAAATAGCAATGAAGGGCGCCTTCTGAGGAAACTTGCTTAATATCCCTGTTCCACTGCAGGGTGGAATATGGAGCCAGCTTACGGGAAATAGCGCCAGTAAAGGGGGATGAAAGAGGCTGAAATCAGACTCATGCATTAACCCAATGCTGCAGCAGAGGGAACTGACTTTCTCTCCCCTGACTGCAGCTATTTTCCTGTCTCCCTCCACACAGCACAGAGACGACCCATTCTAGTCCCACTCCCCCCCAGCTTTGAAATCGCTCCCACCTCGATTATCTGGGGGCTGTTCCCTCGCACAGCGTAGTGGAAAACGGTCTCCCCGTTCCTGTCGGTAATGTCCACCCGCGCATGGCACTCCAGCAGCTCCAGCAGGCACTCTATGTCTCCCTTGCGGCACGCCAGGTGCAGCGGGGTGCAGCCATCCTCACCGTCCGTGCTGTTCACGCAGCTGCAAAAGAGGAGACAACGTGAGGCCAAGGAAGGCTGCGAAGATGAGGACATGCAGCTGCCCTGGGAGCTGATACAAAGGTACCTTCTGTGCCTGTGATGGGCCCAGCTGGTGCGAACCACGAGGTTCACAAAAGCTCGGCCTCTTGCAAAGGAAAGAGCACGGGGAAGGGCCACCAAGCAGCCCTGCCATGGACCCTCTCCCTGACATGCTGCTCCTTCCTCTGTCCTTACATGTGAGCAGCTCCCTCTGCCCAAAGGAAGGCAGGAGACAGGTTACAGTCAGCAACCTGGCAGAGGTGTTGCCATTAGTCCCCCAGTTCCCTGCCTCCTCACTAGTCTCCCCTATCCTCAGTGAACTTTCCCACAGAAAGAGAGCAAGAGCTTGTGGCCAAAAACCATTTCCAGAGACAGTCCTACTGTACCTCCTCTCTCATGGTTTACAGTCAGTTATAACCCACTCCAAAAAGCAGCTCCACAAGGGCCGTAAGAGTCTAATTAGCGCTTCTAGCAACAGTTCAATCCTTTAACTCAAACACCAGAGCTCTGGTCCACAGCAGCAGGCTGAAAGCCCACCAATAAGCTTACACTAAGCAACCATCAGACCCACTTTGCTACCACATCTGTCATTCAGGCAAGACGCACCAAGGCCAGCACTTTAAAACTCAACTTCTGCAGTAACCGCAGGTGTTACGGTCTCCCAAGCAGCAGCCCACATTGCGTTGGTACATCAAGCCAGGATACCCTAATCTGGCCTAGCCTGCCCTCCCGAGCTTGTTCCCAGCACCAGGCACATCAGAGACCTCTCCTGCTCCTTGCCTCAGAATGTGGTTGTGCCGGAAGCTCTCACGATGGCCAAACTCCACTGCAACGTGTGCCGAGGACCAGCTGGGGTGGTTGCGAAAGCAGTCACTGAGCTGCTGGAGATCCTCCAGCGACAAGGGCTGGCACAAGCTCTCGTAGAAAGGGCGTAGCTGCCCAGCGTACTGCTCAAAATGCACCAGGGCAACTGCTTCGTTGTCGAGTTGGAAGAGCCTGGAGGAAAAGCAAACGCAGCGTTGGTCCTGCTCAAAGAAATAACCTCCATCCCATGTATGTGAGATAAGCAGCTCTTCTCCAAACATTAGTGATGGGGACTTTCCTATTCCTCCTTGTCTGGTGTCATACTTTTTCCAAGGGAAGAAGGATTAACAGAGAGCATCCCTTCTTCCTGAGGAACGTCACCTTTTGGGCTGAAGCATCCCGTGCTCCACATGCTACAGCAGCAATGGGTATGGGCAGAAGTGCATGTACCTGTGGATATTCTGACCCAGGTACCTATTTCATTGTTGCTTGTTTTCACAGTGTTTGGACTCTATCCTGCCCTGTTCTCGCAAGCTGCTTTGGTGACAGCTCCTCCACCAGCACACACAGGGGCCTCCCACTCCTCATGAGCCCACCCGCTGATCAGACACATCACCCCACGCCCACAGCCGCGGAGCACTGCGGTCCGAGATCAGAGATTTCGGCTCTTTCATTTTGCGCTTCAGTACTGATTGCTAAAGGTCTGTCACTTACCGGAAAGCGACCTGCGGGTTCTGGGGATTCACCAGGACACAATCCCACGAGTGAGCGAGGCTGTTCTTATACAGGGCCACCCTGCCCTCCTTCCTCAGGCAGGTGTGAGCCGCATACTCGGCAGCCGGCACCTCCTTCACCCGGTACGGGTTCGTGAATATCTGGGTGACGCTGTTGATGGTGTTCACCAGCCGACCAAAGAACTGCATCTTTCTGGAGCCTCAGGTGGCTTCCGCCCCCGCGGCCTGAGGGAAACCCGGTGACCGTCCCGGCCCTTCCCCTTCCCTGAACTCAGCCACCGGGGAGAGAAGAACCGAGAGCCGCGGAGGTGACGCGCCGCCCGGGGGGGGAAAGCCCAGGGCCGGCACCTGCGGTTTGCCTTCCTGGCGCCTCGGGGGAAGAGCGCCCACTTCTCCTCGGCGCCTCAGGCACGCCGCCCACCGCCTTCCCGCCGGCCGTACCCCACCGCCCCGGCGGGAAATCTCCCACCTCCGCCTCCGCCGCCTGCCCGCGCCGGGAGGAGGCGCCTGCGGCCGGGGGAGGCGGAGCGGGGCCCAGGGCTGGGGGCGGACCCGCGGCCTGGCAGTGCCGAGCACGACGACCTGCGGGCGCTGGCGACGGCCGCGGAGCACGACGGGTCCCCAGCCTCCCCCGCGCGGAACCCCCGGCCCGCTGCACTGCCCGCCAATCGCCGCACTGCCCCCCGGAGACGGGCCAATCAGCGATGCCCCTCCCCTCGGGG
>VYZM01003373.1:699917-735511 GCA_013398915.1 Dromas ardeola
AGGGGACGGGAGACCCCGCCGGAGTCGGGGGGAGGCCGGGAGAGGGCGGCGGGGTCCGGCACCGGCTGGAGGCAGCTCTGCCGCCGCCGGGACTGGGATCTGGGCGTGGGTGGGTGGGTAAGTCCCCGGTCGGGCCCGTCCGCGCTCCGCTCCCGAGTGCTCGGCACCGCCCGGAGGGAGCCGCCGCCGCTCCCCCGGCTCCGGCTGCCCGGCCCGGATTGCATCAGCTTCCAGCCGCCCCGGCTCCACCTTCCCCGCCGCCCCTCTCCAGCCCCTCGCCTCCCCGCGGGGAGCTCCCGGCCCCCTCCGGCGGCTCCGCTAACGGGGAGGGGGCACCACGAGGTGAGGAGCGGCGGCCCGGCCTCCTCCCCGGGGGCTCCCCCTCCTCCTAACACCGGGACCGGCCACCGGCGAGGGGACGGGCGTCGCTTCGGTGACTTTTTTCCCCCCCGCCCTGGGCTGCTGAATCACCGGGGGAGGCCACTTCTCGCCCGCCCGCGCTGCGTGGCCGCGGCCCCCGACCCCCCTTCACCCCGGGAGCCGCGTTGCCCTCGCCCGCCGGGCAGGGGGGACGGTGGGGTGGCAGCTCGGCGCCGCCGCCGGCTGGGTGGCTTCCCCGGCGGGTGGTTTCGGCCCCGTGGGGCGGCTCCTGCTGCTGCTTTTTACTTTCTTTTCAGCCACGGGCGGATCTCGCCGGCGTTTCCTCCCCGGGGGGAAGCCTGGGCCACCCGGCAGCCGGGCTGGGGCGTTTCGGGTCCCCTGGGCAAAGCAGCACCCCGACCGCCTCGGGCCGGGATGAAGGAGCGACGGGAGGGCCAGCCTCCCTCCGTTATTATGATTTTTTTTTTGCAGCCATTCTTACTNTTTTTTTTGCAGCTCTTATTATTATTATCCTTTTTATTATTATTATTAGTACGTAATTTTTAAAGGAGTAGGAATGAGTCATAGGGCCGGTGGGGGGGACGTGGGCAGCGGGCAGGGGGCCAGCGGGACCGGCCGCCCTCTGTGCCGAGGCGAGGGGCCGCGGGCAGGCAGTAACCGGCTTTCCTCCTGGCTGCTCGGCAGGGCCAGCGCGAAGAGAGGATGGCTGCGGACCCGCTCTCCAGCAAGGCCCTGAAGGTGAGCACCAGCGGGACCGGGCAGCTGGGGGGGGGCAGGGGTCTGGTTTTGGGGGTCTTGGGTTGACGGCCCCTCTCTCCGGCAGGTGAAGCGGGAGCTGGGGGAGAACACGCCGCTGCTGTCAGATGAGGAGCTGATGGGGCTGTCGGTGCGAGAGCTCAACCACCACCTGCGGGGCCTCTCCAAGGAGGAGGTGGCGAGGCTGAAGCAGCGCCGGCGGACGCTGAAGAACCGGGGTTACGCCGCCAGCTGCCGGGTGAAGCGCGTCTGCCAGAAGGAAGAGCTGCAGAAGCAGAAGATGGAGCTGGAGTGGGAGGTGGACAAGCTGGCCCGGGAGAACGCTGCCATGCGCCTGGAGCTCGACACCCTCCGTGGCAAGTACGAGGCCCTGCAGGGCTTTGCCCGCACCGTGGCCGCCCACGGGACCCCTGCCAAGGTGGCCACCGCCAGCGTCATCACCATTGTCAAGTCCGGTGCCAACCAGGCCGCCTATTCCTAGTGTCGGCCTCTGTCCCCCGGCTGGGCATGGCCCCCCCGGGGTGCCTTCCCCCATGAATCCCCTCCCGTACCCTTCCTGACCACCTTCCCACCAGGACCTATGCCTGAAGTCCTCCTCCTCCCATCCCTTGACTTCCAGCTCCCCTGTGCAGGGAGAGCTGCCATGCCATGGGTGCTGGGGTGGAGGACAGGACCCTATTGGTGGCCCCCGAAGCTCTGCAGCCCCCTCCCCTCCAACCCAGCCCCATCCCCTGCTGCAGACCCCCACCTGAAGGGTGCAGGCAGCAGTGGGGGGGGAAAGCATCCCATGGCTCCAAGCTGGCAGGAAAACACCAGGTACCTCTCTTTACTGGGGAGGGCATGGGAGAGCTGAGTGTGGGCCAGGCGCTCCCAGGAGCATGTTCCAGGGAGGGAAACAGGAAGAGAGGTTTCGCAGTGAGGGGCAGAAGGGATACGATGGAGGGGGGAGGAGGGCGGGGGTGGGTATTGGCATTTGGACCATGGCTGGAGCAGGGAGGGAGGTGTCAGCATGGCCGGAGCCTCTGGGGATGGAGATGGCGAGGGCAGGTGGCAGGTCAGAGGGGGAGAGAAAGTGGCTGCAGGTTGATGCCTGGTAAGGGTGAGTGGGGTGGGAAAGCGCCGTGACAGCTTGTGGGGCTGGGGCAGCCCAGAGGTGACAGTGATGGAGGAGGGACTCTCAGGCAAGGGAGAGCTGGGGGGTGTGAGCGGCTCAGCCCAGGCTGTTGAACGCAAAGGGCAGAAGCCGTGGTGCTGTTTATCTCTCTCCATCACGCACATCCTTCACGCCTCTTCCTGCCTACGGGGCCGGGTGTCTACGAAACACAGCAGCACCGGCAGGAAGGAAGTGGAGGCAGCTGGAGCAGAGATAAACACTGTTTTGCTCGGCCCAGGCTGGCTTGTACGGCCCCACCAAGGGCTCCCCGGCGCCCCACCGCCTACAAAGCCCACAGAAAGGTGCTCCTGGTCCCGCCGAGAGCCATAGCTGCAGAGGCAAAGAGAGGGGTGGAGGTGCAGGAGGTGGGAAGCGGGGGAGGAGAGCATCTCTGCTCCTGGGAGCCGCCTGGCAGGCAGGTAGGCTCCTCCCTTTGTTTTTTTTTTTTTTCCTCCAGCTTGGACACTGATGTGGGACAACTGGCTTTTCAGCAGCCTGAAATGCTGGAGGAGAGTTGGATTTGCTAAATAGAGGCAGCATGGCATCTGCTGCCATAGATGATCTCCCCCTTTCTGCCCCTGCCTGGGTATTGCCACGCCAGCCGCCCTCGGCTGCAGCCTTCATCCCTCCCCGGAGAGAGGTGCCCGCCACTAGTGGAGGGGGCACTGTGGTCAGCATCCCCTCCCCCCCCTCCCCCAACTCCTCTTGGGTTTATTTATTGCACGAACATAAGTTATTTTCACGTCCTCTTTGCCATTCCGCCTCTCGGCACAGCCAGGATGTTGGTACAGAGCCGTACTTTATATTTTATATATGCAAATCACATTTTATCTTATACTTATATAGAGCGAAAAAAAAAATACTTATTTATTTTCTGACTTACAGTATGTGTCCTACCCGACTCCTCTGTATTTTGTAGACTTTACAAATAAAGCAAGTTCTTTTTTTTCCACAGCAAGAGTGTGTTTGGTCATTCTTGAACTTCAGGAGAGGGCTGTGGCCCAGTGGGACCAGGTTTTCTAGCTCCCTCTAGCTTTGCTGCAGGACACGTTCAAGAACACACCCAAAAAAAAGACTGGGGAGGGGAGACAGCTCATGACTTCTTAGAACAAACACAGATTTATAGTCTCTGGAAGGAAAAAGGTCAGTAAGCAAGCTTAATGCTGAACATCACACACACACTCCCCGCAAAGCATTTACTTTTACGAGCAGTTCAGCTGCGCTGAATCAGCTTTTCCTGGGGAAGATGATGCTTTTCGCTAGAAAAATTCCCTCCCATGCAGGAGGAGAGACAGGTGCAAGCAGGGCCGCTCTACCCAAAAACTTCCCTGCCGAGTGACCTCACCGCCTGACTCAGGAACGGCGAGGAGGAAAGCAGGGAGCTCGTGTCCGTGGGTGGCAGGAGGAGGGGAAGGAAGCGTGGCAGGCGCCTTACCCAGAGGTGAAGCCCGCCCTCCTCCCTGTGGGGAAAAGCCACCCTTCCTCGCAGCAGAGGTGGAAGCAATGAGCGTGTTCCCGACGCCCAGGTCCCAGCCTCTTGCCAGCTTGCAGCACTGATGGGGTGGTCCTGGGTTTTACGTTCTCATTCCCTCTTTCCACCGTAAACCGCCCCAGCCCCACCACCACCCATGGAAGAAAAGCCCAGAGCTGCTGTCTGCTGGGGCTCATCTCAGAGAAAGCAGCCCCCCCTCCTCCCATGGGTGTTCCGCACCCAAGATCAGGACTCATCTCTGCTTCGGGTTTTTGGCAAATGGGTTTCACTCCTGTCCCGGGCCATCAGTGATGTCTCCGTCCCCAGGCCGGTGTAGCGCTGCTTCTCCCTCAGCTCCTGCATAGAGAGACAGCGCGAAGCCTTCCTCTCGAGAAGAGGAGGACAGGACACACTGACCCACTAAGCCTCGGCCCCCGCGACCAGCCAAAACTCAAAGTCAGTTCAGAGAAGTCACCCAGACAGCACCACGCAGAGGCAGCTTAAGTACAATCTATATTATCTCTATATTTTTATTTGTCATCATATTTGCTCATTTCTGCAGAGTATAACATCACAAAGACCAAAATAGAGAGAGCGGCTTGTCGCTGAGCTCACATCAGTTAAACACGATAGGTACAAAACTAGGTGACTCTGTCTTATTTATCATACATATTTTTTTTTTCAGTCATTTATATACAAAGAACTACTCTATATGGAAAAATAATAAACAAATCCCATGGGTATGTTACATGGTAAACCAAAAGGAAGGAAGGAAGGAAGGAGAGGGGAAGCAGGTGAGGGAGAGCAGCTCCAAAGGCCTACTCCTGGAACTGACAGGTTTGTTGGGGCCCTGGGCTGCCACAAGCAGACCTGCAAGACCATGGACGCCGTGGCTTCCTTGGTCTCAAGCTCTGGGTCTTATATTTGTTCCTCCAAGCCAGAGCAGCTTCAGAGCCAGTCCTTGCTCCGGCACTTACCTGTTGTGAGGGAGAGCAGGAAGCTCAGAGATGATTTTGCGTGGTGTTAAAAAAAATATATATATTTATAAAATTTTAACGCACGGCAGCTGGCTGTTGCTTGGGTGCTAGTTCTTCATCAGGCTTTTCCAAAGGCAGGTAGTGCAAAAGGGTTATACTTTAAACCACTACAGGAAGCTTTGAGAATAGCCAGAATCCTCTGCTCAGCATATATATGGTATGCAGCATACATTTCAAAATAATTTTTTAAAAAACACTTCCCCCAAGCCTGGATCGTCTTCAAGCTCAACAGGGCAAGCCCAGAGATTTCAGATCTCAGCCACCCAATGCAACAAAGACTGGGGACAGTCACCAATGAAGTGACACTGGGATATCATCAAGGCCTGCAAATGCAAGGAAAGGGGAGGAAGGGATCGTGTCCCACGCTCCACTTTCCTAAGAGAGAGGGGAAGTTTAACATAAATACCTCACGCTAAAGCCATGGAAGATGGAAGGAAAGCCCGTTCAATCTTCAGCCCTGCTTTCCAAGTGGCTTATGGCATGAGGAAAAGGAGTTTACACCAAGCCCACACAAAGCCTGGCAGATAGCGTTTGCATGTCCGCTTAAGCAGCGACAGATTGAGGAAAAGCAGTAACTAACCATGTGGCCTCGCAGGACGGGTGCGGAACGGGAAATCCAGCAGCAGAGAAGCTGCTGGATCCACTGACCTTGCCTCCAGCTCCCTCAAGAGTCAGCACCATTGCTCCCACCTGTTTCACTGTCCCCCCCCAGCCACACCAATACGGAAGGAGACACTGTCCTCAGGCCTTCCCCTGTCTTGTCCTCATAGCAGGGCACAAACCTGACTCTCTTCAAGCCCTTTTCCCCCTTGCTCCTGACCACACACTTCTGGCAGGGGTGCTGAGGAACTGAGGCGCTCTTCACTCACGGTCACTTCCGAGAAAGTGAATGAGCAAGCACATAGATTAGGACACAAGAGGAAAGGTAAACTCCAGGCAGTAAACCAGACCCCACTTCTCCTAGCAGAGCAACGAGGGGCAATCCGGAAACGCGCAGGTCTGCTGATGGCAGGGGAGGCATCAAGCGTGAGAGGAACAGAGAAACTACAGCCAAGAACACAGCAGCTTGCTCCAACCTCTCCATTTTGCTTCCTGCTTGGGGGTCGGGGCATCTGATCTGTGGCACTTGAGTGTGCTCCCCCCTCCTCCCCTAGACAATTTTAAGCAAGCAAGAGGCATTTTCGGTCCCTGGACAGATCTACAGAGAGATCATTTTTATTTTGGCTCCACTAAATACCTAGGGGCCAATCCAAAACCCAACAAAAGTAAGGGGAAGCTTCTTTTCCCACTACCACGGATGCTGGCTCCACCCTCCATACCATTGCAGTTGCTGCAGGGTCTGTGAAATGTGCAGCAGGAACTGCTGCCTGGAAAACTGAGAGGGACAATTTTAACCAGCCAGGTCATGTCAGGTTTCAAGTCTGCTCCAGTTTGGCCCAGAACAGCTATGGAGTGTGCAACATCCCTTCCTGAATACTCCAGCCTAAGGGCAAAACTTGTGCAGCTGGCAGGGGAAGTCAGTGATGACAAGCACGGGGAGAGCTACCTGCGAGAGACCAGGACCTGCTCTGGCAGCTACCTGGTGCAATCCACACCTTTAAGAGGGGCAGCTATGTCGGTGAGGGACAGGAAACAAGAAGAAAAAAACATTTTAGTGTCTACATATCTTCCTTTCCTAAAGAGGGATGAAAGGGCCAGAGCTCTACAAACTTCCACCACCTATCACGGCCAGTCCTTGGTCTTGTTAGCAGGTGAGAGATGCTCCAGGGAGGCTTCTTGCCACAGGAACGCAGGGGAGATGGGAAGCTTGGACACCTGGTGATTAGAAAACCCCGTCCTTGAGAGACAGCAATTCCACCCCTGCTGAGCTTCACCAAGCATCAGCTTTGATGGGGAGCAGGGGGGGATGCAGGGAGCAGAGGAACAGGAATAAAGTCCCGTCCTTTTCCCCCTCCCTCACTCAAGTACAGGACTGCACAACCAGGTGCTGAAGAGGGTGGGGGCAGATGCTCCTTACTAAGCATTCAAGGCAACGGCTATAAGAGAAATCAATCTCCGATCTGGTCCTCAGGAATGCTTATCGCTGCATCCTATTCCCATTTCCCAGGGATCGCCGAGATGTTAGTACCAGGGAGCTGGGGGAAAAAACTGTGCCTACATCACTCAGGAAGAGGAATACAAAGCTATCGGGTTGTCCAGTTGGAAAAAAAGCAAAAACATTTTTGGCCACAACTCCAGGCACTGGCCAGTCACGCTCCACATCAAGCTGGGCAGGTGTGGGAGGCCAGAGCCCCAAACCTTGAAGCTTTGCTTCAATTAATTCCAGTCGATTGCTGCTGTAAGGAATGGGCTCGAGAATGGAGTCCTGGACATTCCCCCACCTCCGCACTGCTCATCGTGTCCGTACCCACAAAAGCTAATGTGAAGTGCCCACTTCTGCAATCTGCACTCTCTAGGAAGTGATATGACTTGCGTGTTTCTGCTTCAATAAATTAAAAAAAATTAAAAAACAACAAAAGAAGGAAAATGACAGCCTGGGCTGGCAGCTTCCCCTCCTAGAATTCATCGTCGGAGCTCAGCAAGAGGGTCTTCTCGTTGTCGCGGCCACCCGAGCAGCTGTGGGAGCGCGAGATAACATGACTGCCATTGCGCCAGGGTGGACCATGCTCCAGCGTTGACTGCTGGGTGTACTGCTGGTAGGCTGGGGAGAAGTTGTGGATCGCATCTTGGACAATGTCATGGGGGTTCATGGTCTCCTTGAGGCTGCTGGAGATGCTCTTCATGGGAGCACAGCGACCTGTTGGGGTAAGACAGGAAGGGACAAGTAAAGAATACTGCCGCCTTTCACACGCCCCTTAACATGAAGGTAGGGAGAACAGGAAACATGCACTTCTAGATCCTGCAGAATTCACTTTACAGACTTCCTTAAGCAGCTGCTGAGGAAATGCCACACAAATGGTGTCAAGTTGCCCAGCGAAGTTGTGGATGCCCCATCCCTCAAATTGTTCAAGGCCAGGTTGGATGGGGCTTTGAGCAACCTGGTCTAGTGGAAGGTCTCCCTCCCCATGGCAGGGGGGTTGAAACTAGATGATCTTTAATGTCCCTTCCAACCCAAACCATTCTATGATTCTATGAAGTTCCACCAGCAGTGCTCCTAAATCCAGCCTCTGCTAGCCAAGTGAATCCACCTCAGAACCAAGTGGGGGACATGCCATGAGAATGGGACATACCCACAGCGACAACCTCCACTAGACACTACCTGTTGCTGGCTTGGGCATGCAACAAAGACAGTCAGGTAGGGAGGTGCTCCTGTAAAGGGTTTCAGAAGATAAAAACTAAAGAAATTCTAAAAATAGAGGAGAAATGGCATTTGCCATTCCCACTCACTGGAATTTAGACTGATAGGCAGTATCGAAGTACCCACAGGAAAGAGATCATAAAAGTGGAAAGCAGCGCAAAGGAGGGAAAGGAGGGGAACAGGCAGTACTACAGGCAGAACCACTCCACGGATGGCAGGTGATACCGTGAAGGAAGCAACAGTTGGCGTTTGTCCCACCCAAGTGCTGAGCACAGAGGAAGGCTGTGTGTCCTTCTAGGAGCTGCCATTTCTCATGGCTTCTAGGTACCATTTCCAGTGTGGGCTTCTGGCCCTATTCAGTCCTGGGGATGAGTTCCCCAAACGACCAAAGCAATGCTGATCATCTGTGGTAATTATGAGAGTGAAGGGAGGCTGGGGTGAGAGAGCAAACCACCTCCTTTGAGAGCCGGTGCAACTCTTTGGAGAGACATTCACACAATCCTAACAGAAACGCTCTAAAAGTAGGTGTTATGCCACTGCTCATGGGGCTGTTTTACAACTCAGGACCCAGACAAGCCTAAAGCAGCTGTGTGAGGCAGTCGAGTTACAGACCGACAAGGAAGGGGAGCAAGGGACAGAGCAGGCAGTAGGTAGGCTGGGAATCAGGACAGAAAAGCATCCCAGTTTAAAACCAACGGAGACAAACACAGAGAGCATGCTGTACCTACCGTATGGCCCATATGATGGAACAGCTGCATCAGGGACCAGTGGACAAAGCAAGGGAGAGATAAAAGGGAGAGGAGAGAGACAGAGAAAGAGAGAGAGAGAGGAAATAACAAGAACTCAACAAGACCCACCACCAAAACATCTCCCACTGTACTGGCCAACAGTTTACCCTTTCGTCACCCACAGATCTCATCTGCCCCAGCTGTGGCCACTGTCCTTCCAAAACCTCTGGAGCTGGCTGGGATGGTGGGAACATCTACATGAACGCTGCCCAAGGGCTGCTGTCTTCCCGCACCTCAGCACAGACTCCCCCCAGCAAGAAGGAACCCCTTTATTTGGAGAACACCTAACGTACTTGTACAGACTGGGCACGAGAATCCTCCTTTTCCCAGAGATAACATCCACCTCCCTCTTCCCCGGAATAAGACTTCTAGCAGCCCAGCCCTCACAAAATCGTTACAGGAAGATCGTCCTCCTCGAAGCCAAACATATTGCCAAAGCACAGCCTCATCTTCCTGAGCCAGATTCAAAACAGAGCCTGTTTCAGGCCCTGTCCCTCCTGCCTTCAGTCTGTTGCACAATCTGGAGCAATGGAGTTCCCCTTCAGGGAGACAGGAAGGAGGACAAACCCACTCTACCAAAAGGATGCAACTTCTTGCAGCCCTCAGGTCTGCAACAAGCTGTCGTGGGTGGCATACTAGGGAACTGAAAAGGGAACAATGCAATTCAGGCAAGGTTTCTGCCCTGCAGAGCCGTTGCGCAATGAATCTGTTCAGACATCACGGAGGAGGGGATGTGATGTCTTCCAAGCATTCAGGTTGGGAGTCATATCAGTGTCTTGGCTGCCAGAGGGACCAGTCTCCACCCAGTCTCGCTACCAAACCGACATGCCATATGTGCTGGTCTATTTCCTACCTTGGGCATCAAGTCTCTTGTCCACATACACCTTGTATGTGAAGGCATGGCGCAGGGCGATGGCTGCAAAGAACATCTCCACGCAAATGATGAAGTCCTGATACCCGGCAGCTACTGTGCCTTCACCCACAGACACGTTGGCAGAGTGGATTTTGGGGATGGCACCACACTTCTCCAAGATGGCCAACAGCATCCCTAAATAAAGCAAAAAGCTCATGTAAAAGTGCAGAAAACACGATCGCATACTAACTATAAGGAATGAAAATAGCTGTCTCTGCTGTATGTCCTAGATGCAAACCCATTTAACACAGGAGCTATAAACAGAGCAGGCTAGATACTCCCATCTACACTCACCTGTACAACAGAGAAAGGAGCAATAAATGAGACAAATATGTTTGAGCAAAGAGTATTCAAACACTGTCCCTGTTCTATTCTCAACTGACGTGTAATCTGTGGAACTAGCTGCTGCAGGACTTAATTAAGTCCAAATGGGTAAGAAGCAGTCAGATATTTCTGTGAGCACTTCTGTGATCTCAGCAGTTCCATTAGCTAGAGCAAAAATTGAAGTAACAGACCTTTCCACTTAAGCATAAAGTGTTTTTGACACACCACTGCAAGAAAGACGTTTCTCCCTTTCTGTAGCCAGGTGGCTGAAGAATTCCAGAGAAGGCAGAAAGTGTGTGACCAGATGGCTCAAAATGATAAACTAGACAGCTTATTAGTCTGTCTGTAGACAGGGAGGATAGGCCATACTCCACCAGTCTAAATTCCACCTAAGTTCCTATTCAACTAGTCTTTGAAGTGCAACTCAGTAAACCTAAGTAGGGCACTGAACAGGGAAATGCTTAGAGCCAATTAGTAGGAAGCACCAAGCTTAGGTGGAATCTCAGCTTTCTGAATGTGCCTCTGCATCCTGTGTACGTATTCTGAATGCCCTTCTGCTTGGCGGTGGCTCTGTGACAGCCACACTGTATTCAGCCAGCTTGCTGCTTCACATGAATCACAGACATACCATTAGAATTTTATTTATAGAGCATTAAAAAAAAAGTATTAAAAATGTTTAGATGTGCCGCTTTAATCAATAAAATGGCAGCATGCAGATAAAATGTTGGCAGCTTGTGCTTTATGATCGTTCCAGGAATGCAAAGGACTCTTCATCCAAACAGCCGATTTTGCCAGGCAGATATGCGTGTGCACGTGCACACCCACAGGGACAATGAGGATTCAGGAGCGTAGAAACAAAGATTAAAATGAGCAAAACAAGTTTTCCCAGATAACAGCAATGAAAGTCTATAAAACAAATATAACAATAACACAGAAAGACATTCTGGCTATTAATCAGCATCTGCTCTATCAACTCTTGTGTCTGAGTCCCTGCAGAGAGCTCTTTGTGCCTACCAAGAGAAGGGAAAAGCTGCTCACCTTGCCAGAAGGACAAGAAGATGACAGACTTCACCATGAAGAACTTGAGGACTGGGCTATAGGGACTGAGCAGCTCACGTGTGGCGAAGTAGAAAAGGAAGAGGGCATACAGTGCCAAGCTGACAGAGATGTTGTAGATGATCGTCACGTAGAGGTAGCCACTGGTTACACTGAAAAGAGAAGATGTATGAATGCCTGAAATTTCAGCATGATCTTTTCCCCTTGCTGCCATCACTGAAGAGTTCTAAGACTCAGTTTCCTTCCTGCCTCCCTGTCCCCATTCCCTCCCCCAAACCAAGGTAGAAAAATCCTGAAACCAACAGGCTTTCCCTCCCTGCCCTCTTTTCTCACATGCATATTCAGCCCGTGTTGTTCCCCTGCCTTTTCCCCTGGCCTGGCACACACATGGACCATAAGCGCAGCTGGACGGAGAAGGGGCAGTGCCAAGGCTTGCTTGACGGACAAACTTACTCAAAGTCACCATCCTGGTACTTGCCGAAGGCCTGAAGGATGACTGTGCTGATCGCCATGAGGGGCTTCACCACACAGAACTGCAGGGTAGCCTACAGGAATGAGAGAGGGAGAATGAGAAGGCAGGAGGTGCAAGCGGCCAAGTTCCCAAGCCAGCACCACGATGGAGTGTCCACTGGGACAACTCAGCAAGGCAAGACAATCCAGCCCCAACAAGGAGTCTGACCCCACCACTTGCTAATCGATTGTGCTTGAGGACTGCAGCACCCAAAAGGAGATAAAAGAAGATTCAAAAGAAGTATGCATGCTATCTACTTGTCCAGAATGCGAAGAAAAACCTCTCTGTAGGTTCCTCCTAGAAGCTGCTCAGCTGTTCTCTTCCAAGGCTGTTTTTCATAGGCTGTGTTGCAGCATATTTATGCACAGTAACAGCATAAAAAGCAAAAAATCCCACACTGATACAGACGCAGCAAGTTTAACAAAGGGATACTGGGGAGGGGAAGCAAACTCCAATCCATAGTTGCCATAAAGCTAGGCAAGAAGGTCCCCTGGATCGGAGGGGAAACCAGCTCTTCAAGGAGGAACTTTGACAACTGCCACCATATTAAGGCATTTTGTATACACAGTGATGTGTGTTGCCAGACAAAAGTTAAGAACTATTCTGTTGTCAGCCACTTGACCTTTACTGAATCTCCCCAAAGGCTCCACGGCACTTGGGATCAGCTCTGTCCATTCTGCCAGTACAAATCACAGAGAAAGGAGAAGTCTTCTCTCAAAGCCACCCAATTCTTCATCTTTCTAGAGACGTTGAACTTCAAGGTCTTAAGAGAGTGGAGGGTTGCGACCCTAAAAACGTCACTCGTGTCTCCCTGAAGGAGGCTGGACGAGCCTGGGCAGGCGCTGACCTGCGCACATGTGGGGAGGGTTGTCTATGGAAAGAAGGTAAACCAAACAGGAATAATTGTTTTGGATACGATGCAATTTGTTAGTGGTCATAAGACTTCAAGGAGATTAAAAACCCCAGCACATGCCAGTTAGTGAGTCACTGTAAATATGTGAACTGGAAAAGGTCAAGCTAATTGGTAAACAACTCTGTCCTCCGAGCTTCCCCTCCTTCCAATCTGGGGATGTTTTAACCATTTCCCCGCAATTCAAACCACCACGTCCTATTTTTAGTTGCTTCCCGAGAAGATGCTGCAGCATACGGGAAGCGCATGGATAGTGTGTGACTGATCTGTGAGGGTCACCAGACACAGACCCAGCAAAGAATCTTGATCTAGACATCTTTAAGGAAACAAGCTGTCCAGATTTTACACCACAGCCACCAGCACACCACCCGATTGCTGGAGGGCTGCAGGCAACGCAGGCAGACTGACCGACCCACCGCAGGCACCTGCCTGAGAACAGCTTGAGGTGGGGGTGAATATGGAAAGAAGGAATGGTTATAACACATATATTCTTTCAGGATAAAAGGGACTGGAAAGAGCAGAAAATGGGCAGGTGGCAGTGGCAGGCAGCAGGAGCGCTGGAAATGCTGAGAGCAGGGATAAAATGGGCAAAGTGCTCCCTCCAGCATGTTCCTCCTTCTGATCACCACAATGGTGGATACTGCAGAGGTCAGCACTGAGATCTGCTCTGTTGCCCTTTTGCACCAACCTACCCAGGAATTTGCCTTGAAAGGTCCTCCTCAGCAATCCTGGAAGTCTAGAAGTACTAGAAAGTGAGTCTTGGTGCCGAAGATTTCTCACCAGGACAACATTTAAGCTCGAGCCAAGAAGGACGTAAGTACTTAAATATCCCTTTGCAAGACACCTCCCTCAGAGCCTCCACAGCAGAGCTAGCAGTTTGCAAAGGGCAGGCCTGACTAGAAGAATTGCTGCCAGATAGCAGCAAAGCAAAAGCAAAATATCCACCTAAGCCTGAGTTACCAAGCGAGCTGAGGATTTGTGGAAGCAGGCAGAACTTCCCCCCCATAAAAGCGCTTCTAGTCTTCACTGATGTGAAAAAAACTTTCCAAAGACAGCCAGATGCAGCCCATGGAGCTAACTGCCAGAGGCTGTGGGACCTCAGAAACAAGAGATCCAAGGGAAATTTTTTCTCCAGCACCCTTTTACCTTGATGGGTGTTATGTTTGCTTATGACACATTTAAAAGGTAAAAGTTAACATCAGGAGCAAAAAGAATAGATAACACATCAAATCAAACATGGGGTGTACAAATGAAGCCCAAGAAAATCAGATGAAGCAGCTTAGAAAATAAAAGTATCAGGGAACAAAACGAGAAAGCCATGAGGAAAGAACGTGTGACAAACAGAACAGGGAAAAGAAAGATGTGGTCCTTTGAAATAGGACAATTGTGCTGCAGAGATTAACTCTAGATGTTACTATGAGTCTGCATTGTACCTTTGATGTTCCTGCACATAGCAATGAACAAAACACAGAAGATGGGACATGGTGTGGAGAAGCCAGGACAGATATCTAGACCCAGTGACTGGAATTACAGTGACCTGAGCCCTTTCAAAGAACCAGACCTGCTTCATGCTGTCTCCAGAGAAACCTCATTGTTTGTTTCAGCAAGTGAGCAAAACCTTGAAACTCACCTGCTGTTTCATGGCAGCCAGAGGTGACTGACCTGGGATGAGCAGACAAAGGCTGTATCGAGGTTTAGATCTCCCCCTCAACATCCCCAATTCAGCACAGACAGACACACATGGTGAGCAATACTCGGTTCCTCCTACAAAGCCTTGTGTCATGCTTAACCCCCACCCTCTCCTTAACTCCAAACCACAACAGCAGCACTGGGAATTCAGGAGGCTGTTACACAACTGTGGGGTGTCTGCAACACAACACAGCCATCAATTTCTTAAAGTTGGGACCTCTGCAATCCAGAAAGGGAAGAGGAAATCAGAATTTCTTCCCAGGGCTAAGATCAGATCCAGAAGATAAACCGGGTCTTTTGCCAAGGCAAATCAACCAACCAACCTCAAAACACTCTCTCTTCTCACCAGTCTACAGGCCTCTCAAAACAATATTATAAAACCCCTCAAAGGAGCACTCATCTCAGAAGTTCAGCAGCAAAAGGCACCATTGCCACACACACACTCTTCATTAATTTCTAGAGGATGGCGCAGTTCCTTCAGCCCATACCTGTTTGCAGAACCTCAGGAATCCAATTGAATAGGTCTTTCCCCACAGGCAGCAAGTCCCGTATACGCAGCTGGACCTGAAAGAGCCAAAACAAGATGACAGGGTTGAGAAGCAAGATTTGGGCTAGAGTGCAAGATTCCTACCCTCTTTGTCTACCTCTCTGAAGCAAAGTTGTAACATTGGTGCTTTCTCCAACCATGATTACAGTTACAGCCATTCCCTCTTTCAGAGACGTATTTAAAAACATCCTGACTCCACACTCCAATCTTTTTCTTTTTTTTTTTTTTTTTTAAACCGAATAGCATGGGGAGAAACACAGATCCTAGAGGAAGCGCACACAGCCAACCGAAGACAGAGAAGATTTAGAGGAGGAGAAGGGAATAAGAAAAGAAACAAAGGACTAGGCAGATGTCCAGAAAAGTTGTGAATCAGTCCAGCTTGCCTAAGAGGATGTGATCAGCCTGATGTGTCTCAGAGCAGGGTACTGGTAAATCATCACCATCCATAGTGCCCAGTCCCAGCAGACATTTATCACCTGACATAGTTTTTCGGGGTAGGGATAGAGGTCCAGTAGGTGGGCAAAGGAGGATGAGAGTGTCATGCTTTAAGCACAATAAATACTCACTCAATTGGTTTCCCTCTGATCTCAGACATGATGGAGCTCTCCCCTCCCAAGTATTCATAGCAGAGGCTGAGAAAGTTGTATATTACAAAGGCTGCAAAGACATCAGAGTAAAATGACAATCAAATTCAAAACAGGTGGAAGACCAAGAGTACAGGCAACAGACCGAACATTAGCAGGGACTGCTTATGCAGCATCTTTCCCTTCAAAGCACTCCAGATTATTTTCACTGCATTTATCATCCTACCTCAGCACTCACAAGACTATCTGAACTGGAGTTTGGCCAAGGTCCCAGGCCACTTCCATGACTCATGCCAAAAGGGTCACAGGACCTTTTAAAACTGTGGTCAGTCTCTGTTTCACTTGGCATCTGTAAGATGCCGTTCTTTACAGGGTTCCTGTGCATTATTCCAGGACATTACACTGGTACTAAATAATTTGGAAAAGTTATCTCTGATCCATCAACCATATCTTATCTCCTGTGTATTTAACCTTTTAGGTGACGAACACAGTTTCTCTCTCTGAGGTAACCAGACCATAGACATAAGAGTTGGGGAAACAGAGGACTTTTACCCATCAGTGGAACTCTGTTTTCATGTCTGGTGGAGATTTCTGAAAAACCGGCCCTGTGCTTCATCTCCTCAGAAAGCTGAAACTTCTTGTGTACTGAATAGCCTTTGCCTCGGGCCACCTGTTTTTTGCCTTCCCCAGCAACCAGTACAGATGAGGAAGAGTCTTCTCAGACTGACTGCTAATACTCTGCCCCTTTTCAATTCTCTTCAAGTCTCAGTTTTGCTGATATATATAAACTGAGGTGAAGACACTGTGGGGAGGGTTCTCATCATAACTACAGACATGCTTCCTTTTCATGGTATCCAAACCCACTTAACTGTGCACAGAGTAAGCCTGTACGTGCCCTATCTGCTACTCTCTTGACTTGTTATAATCACTGCTGGACCCTCATACAGTTGCGAGATTTTTAGGGCAAGGACTATTCTCCTAAGTTTGCCACATAAGCCTTGGGGAAAAATGACAGACCAGGTGATCCTTCTTTCAGTGTTATTTTCTATGATAGTTTGTACCTGGACATTCCCTGGAACGCCAAAATCCAAATCCTGGTTTTGGTCCCCAGCATTGACATAATACAAAGAGAAAATAACTTGGGATGGAAACAGAAGTCCCAAGGAACTTTGAAATAAGAACAAAAGCCTAATAATATACAGTGTTGAGAAGCTGACCTCACCAAGCAGCCAGTTATTAGACCTGAGGTCAATTTTCCCATGTGGATGAACTTCCAAAGTCAGAGACAGACATCAAGTCTAATTCTCCTACAAGCATCCAAACTATACCCTGGGAAAGACATACTAAACACTCCCCAAAACGCTCATAGTCTCAAAACATTACATTTATGGCTTGTAGGCGTGCCTAGCTGGCAAGAATGCCACAGCACATAAAAGCCAGTGGTATACCTGCTCCTGTGTATGTAATTGGGTTATTGTTATTCCATCTGTAATCCTTGTTATTGAACAAAGTTAGGTATGTTCACACAGCAGTGATTTTGCTAAAGCCTTAATTAGGAGAGAAAACACCAACCATGGAAAACTTATTTAAATAACTGTGGTAATTCCTTTTGCCTGCAATTTTCCTGCAACTTAGCTGACAGCTCCCAGCACCCAGAGGAAGAAAAGCTGTGCTTTTCCTATTGTCCTCCAGTGACCCCTGCCCTCTGATGTGGTCATTACAATACCAGCTGCCCATTCCACAAGCGCTAGGGAAGAGATGACATCAGAGGAAGACAAGAAAAAAAAAAAGACAAGAAAAAAAAAAAGGAGGGGGAAATATCTGCCCCTCCATCCCCCAAAGAAATGAGTGCTAGCTAGCTAGCTATCAAAGCTCACCACACCAGCAAAAGAACTCTTCTCCCATTTATGATCCACAGTCATCAGATGGTGCTCATGACATCAACGTAACAAAAAGAAATATCTACTTGTGTCAGTGTTACTGACACTCAGGTTTGTACAGAAGCAGAGTCACATGAAAGAGCAACACCAAAATATGTTCATCCTAACGCACACTATGAAATGCAGCCCATAAACGGCCCAAGACAGTTTTCAGAATTTATTAACAGGGTCCCCCTGTTCCCTAACAGAGCTCCCCCCATTTTGCAACCTAATACCTTCCCAAAAATGAAATTATAAGATGGATGGCAAGGGAAAGCAGAGAACAAAAAGGCTGTTTCAAAGCAGTCCCCAGAAAAAGTGAGGGAGAAAACCTGCTGACCAAAGGTGCTGTCACTTCCACCTGTAGTCTTTTTGCACAGCCCAATGTGCGGAGTTGAACTCCGGAGCATAGGCTGCCTCCTGAGCAGATGTTCAGATGTTTGCAAACTCCCTGAGCAAGTGAGGCAGAGAGATACTGGCTGTTGCTAGGAGAGGAGTTTTGCAGAGCAGCAGGCTTCCTGCTAGACCTACACACACACACAGGGTGGGGAAGGAGGGAAGGAAAAAAAACAAAAAAACCTCAGGCCCAAACAAAGATGCCTTCTGAATCACATGCACGCGTTTGCCATCTGCTGCTGCATCTCAGAGCATTGTCATTGTATGTGAAGAAGGGCCTGCTGGTCCCTTCAGCTGAATAACTTGTTCACATGGCCAGGGGCACCGCTCTGCAATGCAGATCTCATCAAAACAACCGCACCAGCGACTTACGATTTAATGAGGGTATAGCGATAAACTGTCCTCAAAAATACACTGCTAGAGTGTAGTTTCTCCTGCTGGATGAGATCAGGAGGGCAGTTTAGATAGCATTTAGTGGAGACTAACTGTTTCCCTCGCATAAAATGCTAGTGGTATCATCCGCAGCAGATAACTGAAAAGTATATAATTGGTAATTCATCCTGAACACGGCACCCTGTCTTCTGCAGGACTCCAAAGCACTTTACACCTCACCAACACCAGCACGTGGTGGCTGTGCTACCCTACAGGATGGGACCAGAAGAATACGCTGCTAACAAACTGCGCCAGGAAGAGAGGACAAAGCAAGCATCTGGCTGCTAAGTACTGTTCCAAGAACCAGGAGCTTACTGATACCTCGCTTTAAACACCCAGCTAGAGTCAGATTTTTGGCTTTACACCTTCCTGAAGCGAAGGACCCAAGAAAATAATAAACTTTGTCTCTACAGAACATTGGAGGGAAGGCTCAGCACATCTTGTCATGCTCAGAGGCCAGCGAGGGAGAAGGTCAGGTTGGACAGGGCTTTGAGTGAAAGATGTCCCAGCCCATGGCAGGGGCGTTGCGCTAGATGACGTTTAAAGGTCCTTCCCGACCCAAATCATCCTATGATTCTATGGTTTTCGGTCACTGAGCAAACCATGGTCACCCAGTGAGGCACACTGTAAAATTTTGTCTCAGTAAGTGACAGTGATGCTTTCTCCATGTCCCCAACCAGAAGGAAAAGTTCTCTTAGGGCAAAGACTTCCCACTTCCCCCCCATTTTCGTCTGACCCCTCCTTACCTTCGTAGCAGTCCCGCACTGTGCCAAAGTAAACATAGTACTGGTCATTGGTGAAGAACAGGAGACTGAGCCATGAGTCAAAGGCGTAAATGGGCACAATGAAGAGAATCCGAACAATGTAGCGCTGTTCATTTGGGCAGCTATAGCAGCGGAGATGCATGTAGATCTGAGAAGATGGAGAGGGGAAACCACAATCAGCGGTATATGAAACAGAGAGGAGAAAGTGGAAGTGAAGAGTCAACTGGACTACCAGGAAAAACAAACTCAGTAAATCATCTCTTGATTGCCTCCAGCAACTTCAAGGTGATGAACATTAAAAAAAAAATTAAAAAATCACTGTTATCATATGGCATTGATACAGCATCCCTTAGCTTGCAGAGAGTGGGAACAAGGAGGAAAAGGAAGTGGGAGGCATTTCTATTCTAGTTTCTCATTGGGAATTAATTTACTGTTATTATCATCACCACCTTGCCCATATTTTGTTCATACCTTTTCTTCTAATTATCAATCCCATATTGCTGCTATTTCGTTTTAAGTACCCAAGATGCACAACACTGCAAGCTGCTTTTCTCTGAAGAGGGAAGGAGCATGCACTGAAGCACATGCTCATTGTAAACACCCTCCCTCTTGGCAGTTTTGGATGCTTTCAAGACTTTCACCTGAAACAACCTAAGAGAGCCTTTCACAGCACTGCCAAGAGCTGATAAGCCACAGCCCGCCTGTTCAAAAAGCGCCATTCTGCACATCAGTGACAGCACAGCCACAAAGTGTCAGCCATCAAGTGAGCACCGAGCTCACGCACTGTGCTCAAAGGAACCACGCAGCCACACCGCTTATTTTGTCTGTCTGCACACATGCTAATCCCCCTAAGTCACTGGCTGAGGGGAGCGCAATGTCCCCACCCTATCCACTCCCACCGCTCACAGTTTGTTAGCCATCATTAAATCCCACACCTAAAATGCTTTTTCACAGAATACCCACCTCCTGGGACAGCTATTGACCACAAGCCTACCCTGAAGATGAACACCACTCCTGCAATGGCCTAATAACACGGCCAGATCTCCAGCATGAGTTGCAGGTACGCTCTGTCAGCCACGGAGTCAGCAGAGAGCACATTCTCCAGAGGCAAGGCCTCCGTACAGCAACCCTCATCAAACTGCTGCCCCAAATGCTGGGATTAATAACAGCTAGTTTACTACATACGTGCCTCATGACTGACTGATTTTGCTGCCTGAAGAGGCATAAGCATTTGTCTGAAGCTTCATCATGCATTTGGGGGTGCTGTGAGGATTTTCCAAGGTCTAACAAAGCATACATTGATGCTCTTGCCTTACCCTTGTAAGGGAGAGGGGGCTGTCTCTCCCCAGCTATCTGTTGCTCATCTCTCCTTGCCTCTTGGTCCAATCTGGCCAAAATTGACTGAAGGGCTCAAAATACTTTTGTTTCCTCTCCCTATCCCACAAGGAACTGACAAAAGCCTCATTTCCTGAGGAGAACAGGTTGAAAATAAACTAACAAACCTTAGGGATATTTTTTCCTTGTGACAATCCCAGTGACACACCTCACCCAGCACAGGAACAGCTGACACTGGAGTTCAGATGACTCTAAGCTTTGCCCTTGGGATGTCACAAGAGCCCTGCGATCCATGTGCCTACGACAGCACAGGAACTGCTGCCTTGTAACAGGACAACAGCGCGTTTCAATCAACACTGTGTCTCTGGCACTGACCTCCATTGGTTTCTTCAGAGAAGGGCATCAATGCCTAAGTGTGCAATGCTATACTGCAGAGGAAAGATTTCCTTCTACCCTCAGTAGGCAATCAATTTGTGCTCTGAAATAGGAGGATCCATGGCACTTGTAATTGTTACCCAAGCTGGTGAAACTGCAGGCGTTACTCTTATTCATCAGTGACTAATCCGTTTTTGAACTTCACTAGCCCCTGTACTCCATCAATAGGCTGTAGTTTTCTAGACCCTAGTCATCACTCTGGAATCTACGGACGAACAGGTACAAAACACAGGTTGATAAATAACAGGGCTTGCGTTTCCGCACTGTGTTTTTCAGTTCACATGACAACTGCGTGAAAGAGAGGTACAGAACAGGATGCAGGGTTTGACTTGTTCTGGGCCCCAGGACACCTGCCCCAGAAAGAGGGAAGGGGAGAAAAATTAAAATAAAACATTTCCTGCTACTCCTTTCCGCAGCGGAGTTCAGGCTGTGGAATCCACTGGCACAGGAGATCAAAGGAGGTATGTCAAACAACAGATGACCACGATCATTTAGCTAACAGCTGACACAATAACAAAACGGCTAGATTCAGCTACAAGACCTGGGAAAGGATGGCTTGACATAACACACCTTTCTGCAAACACTCAAGAGATGGTCAAATATTTTCTGCTAGTTTTACAGAGTTTGCATCCTCTCCATTTGCACTATGGAAACGGTCTGAACCTGGGCAGAAAAGGCTTTCATATAAAAGTTGTCACCTTGATCAGCACAGATAATATATTAGACCCCAAAGAAGAGGTCCTGGTACTACTCCAGAGTCTGTAAACCCCTATCACACAGCTGTATCTGACAGAGATAAGCCAGGGTTATCATGTGTTCCTCCATAGAGGGAAAAGAAAAGGATGAGAAGTATGAGTGATGGGGTTTTACCTGATGGCAGGTGATGAGCAAAGCTGTCCATACAAAGAAACCTGAGATGGCCTGAGCAGCGGTGGTCATGAGGAATATTGGCTGCTCCACAGCTGTGGGGCTGCCATCCTCCGGCATCCAGGAGAAGTTGGGAGCCACAGCTGGAGTGGTGGCAGTTGACCCCAATCTGGGGGCTGCAGTGACGTCAGTCATCACCATCATGGTGCCTTTTCGTGTGAGGTTCCAGTTGGGATTGCTAGAGAGCCACTCACGAGCCAAGACCTGTCAGGGAAGAGAACCAAAAAGCAATTGAACCCAGCTGAAAGTACCCAGGAGCATAACAGTAACAGTACTTTGCATCTCTCACATGCCCTTCACCAGGCTGCTCACATGCTTTACGAACAGGACCTGGATAAGTCTGCCACTGCTACCCCTCGTGATACAACAAATCATGTGGTACTCAGGAACCTCTCTACCACTCACAACACAGCCTCCCCAAAATCATGGAACACTGACACTGCCATTGTCACCACCCTTCTGCGATAAAAATATTTAAGAACAAGATGAATACGGCATTCACCTGAGATCAGAAGGAAGTCTTTCAGCATGGATGACTTCGATACAATGGGCACACTTAAGTTAACAGCTCTACTCCACAAAAGCACTGGCTATTCTGATATGTCCTGAAAAGCCAAAGTCTTAGTCTTATGGTTTCATCCAGAAGGCGGCAGAACAAGCAGCAGCAGGCAACAAGAACACGCACCACAAAGTGTCACTGCGCAGCAAAGGGGAAAGAGCATCCCTGTTCCTCCAGCAAGCAATCCCCACATCTCCCACTGCCATTTTGAAAACCACGCTCAGCCCAAAGTACCTTCATTGGAAGGGTATGTGCTGAATGCTCTCCTCGCTAGAAAGAAGAGCATGAACGTGATGCTTTTACCAAATACTGTATGGCACGGTATGCCTAGCCAACCTATCATTAATTCTACTAACTTAGCATTGCTTTCTATACTACGTGAATTTAACCTGATTGGCTTTTAAAAGCCAACTGACCCATGAAAACACACCCAGAATACAATGATATGCAAGATTTCAAAGCAGCATGACCCCTGGTCGTTTATTGGATAAAAAGCTATTTTCTGCCCATGGAACAAATTCTTGAAGGTCTAAGATCTAAAGCAGCTATTATTTTCAATTTGGTTGTAAGCAGACTCTAATGTGACCTCTGGATTGGAGGAAGATAATCCACTTAAACCAAGATCACAAGCAGGCAGCCATTGGTTCTATCCACTAGAAGAGCTGCTTCTGATGCAGTTGCAGTAAAGACATGGTTATCAAGGGGAAGAGCATAATATTACCCCCTAATAGTTTTCGGTATACCCTTTCTGTAAAAGCGCAAGACGTAGCTCCTACGCAGGCCTTTAAGATTAGCAGATGGAAAGGGCTTTGGAAAGGCCAGCAATCCATCGCCACAGTTTACAGCTGCAGCAGGGAAGGACACGTCTGTCATTTACTGACAGGGCACAGCAGAACATGAAAGAGAACATACATCCTCGTACGTACAGCAAGTTTGCTGATGATACAAAGGTGGCGGGGGTGGCTGACACACTGGAAGGCTGTGCCGCCATACAGAGAGACCTGGACAGGCTGGAGAGTTGGGCGGAGAGAAACCTTATGAAATTCAACAAGGGCAAGTGTAGGGTGCTGCACCTGGGGAGGAATAACCCCCTGCACCAGTACAGGTTGGGGGCTGACCTGCTGGAGAGCAGCTCGGTGGAAAGAGACCTGGGAGTCCTGGTGGACAACAGGATGACCATGAGCCAGCAATGTGCCCTTGTGGCCAAGAAGGCCAATGGCATCCTGGGGTGCATCAAGAAGAGTGTGGCCAGCAGGTCGAGGGAGGTCATCCTCCCCCTCTACTCTGCCTTGGTGAGGCCACACCTCGAGTACTGTGTCCAGTTCTGGGCTCCCCAGCTCAAGAAGGACAGGGAACTGCTGGAGAGGGTGCAGCATAGGGCTACTAAGATGATTAGGGGACTGGAACACCTCTCTTATGAGGAAAGGCTGAGGGAATTGGGTCTGTTTAGTCTGGAAAAGAGACGGCTGAGGGGGGACCTTATTAATGCATACAAATACTTAAAGGGTGGGTGTCAGGAGGATGGGGCCCGGCTCTTTTCAGTGGCGCCCAGTGACAGGACAAGAGGTAATGGGCACAAACTTGAGCGTAGGAAGTTCCACCTAAACACGAGGAGGAACTTCTTTACTTTGAGGGTGGCAGAGCACTGGAAGAGGCTGCCCAGAGAGGGGGTGGAGTCTCCATCTCTGGAGACATTCAAAACCCGCCTGGACGCGTTCCTGTGCAACCTGCTCTAAGGTGACCCTGCTCTGGCAGGAGGGTTGGACCCGATGATCTCCCGAGGTCCCTTCCAACCCTATGATTCTGTGATCCACAGATGAACTGCCCCAGCCTTGCTTCACCCAAAGCCACAGCACAAATCGGGGAACAAGCACCCAGTAAAAGCAGAGGGCCAGGAGCAAATCATTTCCACACGCACACCAAGGTGTGCAAATGGCCCCTCCAGCATATGGTTTTCCAAACCACATACTTGCACCAGCAGCATACAGCACTCTAATGTTACTTACGCCACGTTCCACCTCATTTCTGATTTCTTCCACAGGGGGAAGAGAACAAATACAAACCCTGGGAAATACCCAGATTTGTTTAAGTAGATATTATCTTACTATAGAGGGAGCTGCACAACCATGGTGATTTAAGTTACAAAATAATCCTGAAACTTGGCTTTTCTTCATTCTTTCCAGTCGTTCTTTTTCCAAAATATCCCTGCTCTGAGTTACAGCTTTCCATAACTGTACATACTGAAGGGTAATTCCTTTCCAGTCCTGATCAGTACAGGAACTATAGCTGTTAAGTTTTGAGTTTCAAAGCATACACACACGCATTAAATTATCTATACTATATCTAAAAATTTGGAGAGATGAAGACTGGATGGAGATGTCACATGGTAGCAGGGTTTTTATTGCTTTGAGAAGAAAGAGATTTCTACACAAGTGGCTTCTGAAGCAACTGAACGCTCACAGTGCTGAGAGTGCTTCCACTAAGCTCACAAAGGGCACATCTAAAATGAAATTGGAGCAGATGCACCTGTGGTTAACCTAGCTCTAAATAAAGTCCAGCCAGCTGCGATCCTGCACATCCCAGTGCACTTTGGGAGCTATGCAAGAGAGGAAACTGCTAAGCCCTTCCTAAAGTTCATGGGGGAGAGTATGTCTACTGGAGGACACCAGTGGCAGGAGGGACGGGATCTGGAGCTCCATGCTCCAGCTAATCAAACCACACCGACAGCACAGACTCAAATGGAATGCCAGTGACATGAGCAGAACTGAAGACCTGAAAGGGAATTCCTCTGCTTCTCTGCTCTCATTTTAAAAGAAGCTGAAACAGCAAAAAAGCGATCAACAAGCATTTTGACGTGACAAGGGTTATGTATTCAGAAGCAAGGACACTTACAAGTTCAAGTTGTATATGTAACCTTAACACTGCCCCCTTGTGATTATACATCAACTCTCATTAATTACACAATTATGCATCATTCTTCACCTAATCCCCTTTAATTCACAGTCATTGAAACTAATAACTCTTCCCAGCACTGTGTTCTGAAAGAAAATATACAAACTGTCTTAACCAGAGCTCCACTTCTCTTTTCCTACCCCAAACTCCAATCCACCTCACCCGTGAGCACCCCCCTGTTCCTCAGGGTTGCCCCTAAGGACAGCTTTTTAATCAGTTGATACTTTTTATTGGCTCTAAGCATCAGCTTGCAGTTCATTCTTCTTGCTAGTGAAACATGAAGGAACACTGTACTCCTGAATCTGCAAAATTAACATATACCTTCAAAATTATCCCTTCTAATCTCCTGAAGTCCCATACACCACTGCTACAGTGACAGGTATAAGCAGTGCACAAAGCTATTATGAAAGACTACCGTATGCAAGAAGCTGATGCTGTAAGAGCAATTCTGTACTATATTTAAGAAATAGATAATAGCACAGATGATTGGAGCCTTAACCAGGTGAGTGGATTTCAGCTCGTTCACCACCACCAGCTCAGAGTCTGCCAGCTCCTCTTTTGCCTTGTTAAAAAGACCATGATGAGAGCAGGCTATAGCAACTCTCTTAACAGGCCTTGTTTCCGAGATGCCTCTTCCCCGCCGTGCAAGGAGACAGCAGCCCAGCACATCATTAGAACAGGCTTCCAGCAAAGGCAGTGCCTGGGAGCACAGCACAGCAAACACGCTGCCTCGACAAGCTACAGATCCAGCACCCTGGTTAAGCTGCTTCCCTCTTACCTGGCACAGTGAATGTGTTTTGATACTCGTTTCTTGGATGCCTACCTCCACCACAGCCCATGGCAGTGCCACAACACATGCCTTCCTGCTTCCTCTCGTGCCTGGAGAAAAAGGTCCTTTCCAAGAGCCACAAAGCTATTTCATATTCAACTCAATTTTCTCCATTCTCCCACTTTGCTTCTCCAGCTGTGCAACAACCTGACAGCAGTTAGGCTACTGGCTGCGATCTCTTTTCTGTGTACTCCTCCCAGCTAGCTACGTGGTCTCTGTTGTTTCTTGTGCATTTTAACTCCTTGGGACAACCATCTTTTTGTTCTCTGCCCGTACAATTCCCAGCACCGCAAGGTACCAAACCATGAGGAAGGCACTTGACATTACCATATGGCAAATTAGGGGCATTTAGAAACCTAAATTACCAATCCAATACAAACCAAACCAATCTAACGCATAATAAATTTTTAAGAGCTCCTTACTCTTCTGCCATATCATGTTTCCTCTGCCCATCTCTTTCACCGCCACCTCATTGCTTCCACTTCAAGGGAGAGTGAAATTACTTGCACACTCATTCTCCCTCTCTGGAGGGCTCTCCTAAATATATCAAAGGAAAACATTTCAACACTTCTAAATTTCACTCTTGAAGCTTTTCCCATCTCCAACTGACTACCTTGCTCCCCCTGGAGGTAACCTGCAATATAGGACGTCCCAAACAGGACCAGGAGAATGGATCGCCAGGAAAAGCACCAAACTTTAGAAACTGGAAACACGCACACAGAAAAGTACATCTGGGTAAACACACAGGGCTTTTGGATGCAGGGTTAGGTGTATTTCAGGATGGCCACAGGAAACTTGGATCAGCTGGTACGATTCCTGTATGTGGGCAACATGAGCTTCAGGCAGTGCTTAGGTCTGCATGAGGTCTATAGCCAACAATCCCAGACGTGGAAAGCAGAGATGACACCCCCATTCCCAATGAGCCATTACAAGTTACACACATTAGAGCGAGACAGGACCTTGTACTGCTAGGACATTCGCTTAAACACCAACCTAGTACCAGCTTAAACTTATCTAACAGATCTTCTGAAAGCACTTTAGGAGCATTAGGGTATGCTCTCAATGCAAGGAGGAGAAAAGAAAATAAAGCGAAGCATGTGCTATTGATATCACAATATATGCCCAGGGAAGTTGTGGATGCCCCATCCCTGGAAGTGTTCAAGGCCAGGTTGGATGGGGATCTGAGCAACCTGGTCTAGTGGGAGGTGTCCCTGCCCATGGCAGGGGGGTTGGAACTACGTGATCTTTAAGGTCCCTTCCAACCTAAACCATTCTATGATCCTACGAACTATCCTGATGAAAACCTAGAGACTCAAAACACTCTTACTGAGCTTCTTGATAGGGAAGGGGCTCCAACCTGCATGGGGACCGGGTCCATTACAGACACCACGCTGATATAAAGCTAGCGGGGATGTGTCCACAGGGCCTGCATCCACAGAAAACCAGCAGTGCAGTAATTCTTGATGGGAAGCAGATTGCCATTTCTGTATCTTTTGGAGACAGAGGCTTTCTGTCTCTAACATTAACATGGCAGCTTCTGCCACCAAAAATAAACTCAGAACAGTAAACAGAAGGGATGTGGCACAAGTGAAAACAAAAAACTTCATTTTTGGCTTGCGTAAAGGCATGGAAAATGTTACCACCAAGGAGGAGCTATTTCTACATAAAGATAAACAAAAAAATATGTAAACTCCATTTCTGATGCAACAAAAGTGGTGTAAGAGGAGGGAAGAAACGTTCAAGCTTGGTCCTTCAGTTCCTAGGGGTACTTCTGAACACATATTCAATCATGGAGTCCAGAAAAGGAGGAGTGGGCTGCCGGCTCTGAGCAAGACCCTCTCCGTTGTGCTGCTGGCAACAGCTCACTCATTTTGCCCTGATGTTGGTAAGAAAAGAACCCCAAATGACACGGTTCTGAAGCCGTTCTCTGCCATCTGCAAACACAATCTGTGTTTTTAAAATAGATCATCTCCTCCGAGGCTAAAAGAATTTAATTTCTAAACTGCTGAGAGAGCAAAGAATGATGCACAAAGCTATCCCATGAAAGAGTCTTAACAGTTAAGCCTCCTTCTGCTGTACAAGATACGATCCAACAAAACATGCATGACCTGGCTGCAAGGTTCTCCTGGAAAGCTACGAGGCAAGAAATTACTCCCCCTTAAAGCCTACTCCACACTTACTGTAGTCTCAAATATCCACCATGCTGAACTTTGTTTTTGTTAAGATACCACAAAACCATTTTCCATTCCCTTCTTAACTTCTTATTCCTCCAAAAGTTTCTCCATTAAATTATCATTATTATGGACCCAAAAAGAACAATGCAGAAGTGCCATGTGGTAAGGTGACTTAGAGTCTGAATTTTCTGCATCTATTAGGACACAAGCCAGAGCTTGATATTAGTGAAAGCAGGAGCTTTACGGTTTTCAGAATGTCCCCCAGACTTACAAGGAGTACAAGAACGCATGACAAAATGGTTCAAGGTTTATTTTAGACTATTTTAATTATAAGAACGCCTAGAAATGCCAACTGGGATCAGCCCTTTCCATTGTGCTAGGTATATATTGCAAATTCATAATTGATTTAAAGTCTTTTTCAACCCCCAAAGGCATGGCATCACCAGCTGATCTGGTAAAAGGCAAGAAAGGGAGGAGGTAGAGAGTCAGGACAAAATAACATAATGCTATACAGTGAGAGAGTCGCTGCTGCAGCTCAAATCAGTGATAGCTATAAAAGAAAATCAAATGCTTTCAAATTCATTACTTCTTAAATTGCCTTTGCTCTCTGGGGTGGCATCTAGTTTACTTAGCTATGAGACATGAAAAGGTCCCAACAGTGCATTTTTAAGGTCTCCAGCAGCATTCCCAAAACAATCTGAGTTAAGTATGTGACCTGGCATGCCATTTTTACTAGTGCAACTCATTTACGTTTTACTATTCATGCTGGGCAAAGCTTTCTTAACATCAAGTCAGTGAAAGTCACCCCACAACATGCACTTTGAACACCGGCACACATACATAACTCCAAAAACACATGAGCAATACTGTGCTCAGCTAGAAGACGGGCATTTGACAAGATTTACAAAAACACGCAGTGATTGAATCTACAGTTACTGCACTTCATATCAGCTTAATGCACTTCTCTCTCCACGCAACAAATTCCAATCCAAATGCACTTCTTTGCAATGTTATGTCTCCAGAGGTGTAAGAAGTCTGAAAGCTGAAGGGATTTTGCCCCATTGCAATCTTTAAAACAGCTGTCGGTACAGTCAGTGAGACAAGAGAAAAGTGTCACTGGGACACAAAACCAGTAGCGCCAGCACGAGCGGAGCAGGAAGAGCATTAGCCTCAGAAGCAGAAGGCAGAGGAGTCATGCACTGAGGAGGACCAAACCCCAGGGCAAGGCACACACCCACTAAGCTATACTCAAGAGATGATCCAACACCTATGTGCACCTAAGAGCATACCGTACGCATAAACAATTTAACCTTCAATAAGGCCATGTAACTTCTTTTCTCGTTTTAAGGAAATTAAACTCTGAGAATACCACAAAAATCTCCTCCACTTCCAGCTCACAGAGCCCCCACCCATTTTGGTAATCTACACACAGTCATCCAAACAGACAGCAGCTTCCCCTCCCCGTGCACCCATTTAAAAAACTCAGAATCAACAATAAAACCCTTTTACCCTGAGCCGTGCACTCTTCTTTTCAGAGTTTTTTTCTGCTCTATTAATTTCTGTTGTCTCGCTGTACTCACACAGCCCTCCTCCCCCCCATCCTCCTCCTCCTCTCTTTTTTTTTTTGTGGACTGACCCACATTGTGATAGGTCAACATACAACATCCAGTCCCTTTTTTGGAACGGAACAGAAAAAAAGAGAGAAAGGGGGGGGAAAGAAGGAGAAAGGATGTTCCCCAACCTTCCAATCTCTCCTTCAAGAGCAGGATCAGGCACACTTGGTCTGTGCGCTGTGTCCCTTTCCCATTTTCCCAGCAGCCCCACTCCACATGAACCAGTCAAGCCCTCTGCTCCCAGGAGAGAAACACAGAATGACTACAAAGATATTCTGCAACTGGCAGAGGGGAAAGAGGCGATGAGAAAAAGGATGTGTTGTAAACACTTGTGTCCTGCCTGACAGAGGAAGTTTGCATTTCATTTTCCAAATTCTCAAGAACAAAGTCAAATCACAACTTATTCCACCACCACTTGCGTTCATCCTTCCCCACGTCCAAGCATCAAGACACGAGGAGACAACAGTTTTAAAGTTGCCACAGGGTATACAGTTACTCTAAGAAGAATCAGAAGTCGAACTCTACAGCAGGATCAAAAGCCATTAAACTTGTGGCAGTCACACACATATTGGACCATACTTTTCCACACAGAATATAACATACAGAATCTATCAGATCAGATCCATACTTAAATCCCTCAAGTCAATGTGCTGGAAGAAGCGAGATATCTTATCACAAGCCTAGGCAACTGTGTAGCGATGCATATGAGGAAGATGGCACATCGGATTTCCCCAGCAATCATTCTCTGATGCAAATATGTAACAGTGATGAACACTGCAAAAGTAAGAACAGCGATTCTCAACAAACCACCCAAAGCCACTCTCTATGAAGCCACTCTGTTATCGCTAAAATAACATCTGATCTGCTTTTTTTTTTGTTTGTGGGCTGTTGCTTATGTTTTTAAACTCTGGACATGATACACATACATCCTTCTTGTTAATTCCCCAAAATCACTGACTCCTAATTTCATTGCTCCTGTTCAACATCATTGCCCCATCGACACTTCTCTCCTGCCCTGCTATTCCATCAAGAAAAATAAAAATCCTACAGATGCAGACTTCCAAAAGCAGAGTGAGGAGCTTTGTACTCCTGGGAGAGGATAGTTCCTCCCCACACAAAAATGCCAAGCTCCAGATACATCAGCGTTGCAGCTTTGCTAGTTAAAGGATGAGTCCAAACACAGCACTTGCCTTACAGAAAAGTTACCTCTGGAAGCTCACAGGCAGAAAGCAATCCCTGGGGGAGGAAACCATTCTCACCCTTGTTGGCTAAAGCACAGACAGCATCAGAGGGGAAAGCCTTGCCCACCATCCTCTTCCAAGGGCTACTTAGGCCACATGAATGGCTAGAAGCTGCTCAGCCTTTCCTGACTCAGCACCGAAGCTGACCACAGAGGTTTGCAGAGAAGTTGCAAATACCATTAGAAGCTGACAGATGCCAACAGCTACTAAAACACAGTTTGAGGTGATTCTGAAATACCTGTCTCTATCCCAGAAGTCAGCAACAGCAATGCATTTTCTCTACACAGAACAAGGCACACCAAGCATCCACCTGAGAGGGTGCGTGCTTAAAGACAAAACTTCAACCCAATTTTTCCAGGCACGGTAAGATTAAATTACCCAGTTGGACGAAGTTGCCTAAAAGGGAATTTATATGAATAACTTGTGGCTTAAAACTCTGCTGGAAAATCAGTGCCATCACAAAGCCATCAGGACAGGGGAAAAAAATGTCTGAAAGTCAGAGGAGTTTGGAGGAAGAGAGAGGTCACTCCCAGTGCCCATGGGACAATTAGCTGCAAATACCTTCACCCACCGCTAAACACCTCTTCCTAGCAAAACTGGCAACAAGGAGACAAGATGTGATGAGCCATGAAGAGAAATTCACTCTCTTGTAATCTGCCTCCTCAAGCGACTGGCTTCTCCAGGTTCATTTTAAATAACCTGGACAGGGGCACAGCTACTTACATTACTGCTGCCTGGGCTCTATCTGTGCTGGAGATGAGCAGGCAACTGCAGGCTCCCAAGCAATCAGCTCAGCAGCCTCCAATAGCATCCATGTCATGTTTCACAGCCTGGGGAGGGAACAGTGGGCTGGCAAGGTCAGCTTTTAAGGTATTATTTCATCTCATCCCCTTCTCAAAGCCTCACTGCTGCACCAGATGATGTGTTGCAGTCATTTTCGTTGCTGAACCAGAGAGACTTTTTTTTTTTTTACCTTTTTGCCACAGAGTCAACCAGGGGCCAGATGTACAACATACCCAAGCAGAGAGGAATATTTTCAGGTTCAAAAAAATCTAAGGCTGTGACACCACCTCACTATGCTCTTGGTCATTCTCCATTATACAACATCCTCAACTAGCTGATCATTTCAGTATCATCGGACTCCCAGGCACTATGACTGTCAGAAAACAGTAGTAGTATTCCCATCCTTTCAATCCAGAGACAGACTTGAGAGTGGGGAGACAAATATCCAGGTACTCTATGGGTTAAAGGACATTCAGTGCTGCAAGTACAGCATGTAAGTTCTTTCCCTCTTCACGTTTCCTGTAAATTGTGCCCCTCCGGGGCTATAAAGACCTGGTCACATCCAGATATAGCAGGGTTCCTGGGCAGCTTGCCTATACATTGCATTTTCCCTGCACACAGTTTGCTCTGTTGCCTTCCCAGACATTTTACTTACACCCTCACGAACAAAAACCCCATAGAAGTTGAGCTGACTTTTAAAGACTAGAAAGAACCTAGCTATAAGCAAGTATTCCAGTCCTCTGCCTTTTTCCAGAGGAAGAAGATTCCAAGGTGAGACTCCTAAAGGGTGGCTGCAGCTCACTGTTTCAGCTGGCAGAATTTCACCTCCAAAACCTTCCTGGGCAATTGCTGCTCTAAAAACATGTCCAGTTGCTCTCTCTCAAAGTAGTCCATAAGGAAAAAGAAAAAAAGAAAAAGAAAAAACAAACAAACACACACCAAAAACCTTTTCAAAAGGAAGTTTCCACTCCAGGCGCTATCATATTTTACAGTTATTTTAGCTGAGTGTTTTAATCTGCCTTATCACAGTGTCAAACCGCTTTCAGAGTCCCAAGTGTTCCAATAGGGTGTAACGTCTTGGCAGGAAACCGCTCTTCCACCACAAGAAAGCAAACCCCAAAGAGTTTGGGAAGAAGTGAGAACAGCACACAACACATGCACCGCTTCAAGCAAACAGATGGGCAAGCCACCACACAAAACACAAACAACACACTATTCTCTACGACACCTCAATTTTCCAGGGCCTCGACAAGCGCAATCAATCAGAAGCTCTAAAAGAGAGGAAAGCTTCTGCTCCCAGCCCTGTTCAATAACACACAGCAGCTTTGTTACGCAGATAGCTAGCAGCAGTCATGTACTAGGAAAGCTCTGCTCTGCAAAGGTTAAGTGCAGTTTCTCTCTGAGGCTCCACTATTCTCCTGATTCTGCAGACAGCCCAACCTGTACGTTCACCGCTGCTTTATAACCTTGTTTTCCTCAATTTTACCCCGAAAACCCTGTGAAAACTAGTCACAGCGGCGGCCCTTCAGAATCAACAAGTCTGATTTGCAACTTCGTATTTTACCCCAAGCTGCAGTATTTTGAACAATGCAACACCAGGCTCTTGAAGCAGCCAGGACCAAATAACAAACATCTCCTGAGGAATTCCTTGCTCCCACCAGCCATTAATGCAAGAGCTCAAAGATATCCTTTGAGCTGCTGGAAAATGAAACAGGCACTTCTGCTAGAAGGAGTAGGAGGCAAGAGCTCATCTCCATTGCTCCAAACATAAGCCAATTAAACACAGACCCAAAACAGGAGGGGAGGAGGTATGAAGGGTAAGTTCCATCACATGGAAATTAAAAGGTTGTTGACTTAAGTCAAAACGTCTAATGATTATTAGATGTTTTCGTTAACTCAGCAGTAGAACTAGACAGAGAAATGGACTGACATAACATTTTTAGGGCGGGGGGAAGGTGTTTTAAAAGTTATTTTCATTATGAGTTGGGAAAAACAACAACCCATCCTTCCTTTATCTACGAAAAGAAAAGAACCCTAATCCTGCAACTGCAAACCGCAAAAGCTCATCTCCCAGCCTGCTACCAGCTTGCAGGCAAACAAGCTGACAGAGAACAAGGCGGATTCTAGCTGGATTCTGTCAAATCGTTAGAAACCTGCCAGCTCAGAATGCTTTCATTATGCCAAACCAGATAGTCACGCTGGACTTTATTTTCTGACCAGCTTATGCATGTCTAAGAACCTTCCCCTTCTAACTACCACGTGTCCCAAGGAGACAGACAAATAAAAGTACAAGAGATGCCCGAGTGACTGGGAGGCGTTCTTCCCCTTGCCCCACATTTCCAAAGCGCAACCTGTTCAGCACTCAGAACTGATTGTAGAGACCTGAGCAGAATACAAAGAAAAACATCTTCCCACACCACCGAACTGATTAGAAATGCTCACTTCAATAGCAACATTTTCCCGATCATTTTACAGCAAAACTGAATCTCTTCTGCTCCGGACACAGTGGTAGCCACCTGTTGCATACATGCCACTTAAGGTTTACAGCACAACCACAACAACAATGGCATTAAGGACTTAAACACTGCTCCACTAAACCAGAGCAGATTCGAAGCCCATTTTCTTGGGGACAATGGTGAAAAAAAGCCTGAAGTAGGCCTTTGTGGAATACTTTCACTATAAGAAAAACTCTCCCTAAAGCCCTATTGTTTAGTACTCAGCCAACATCCTAAAAGCGTGAGAGTTTATTTTTTTCCAAAAGCACCACACAAATACAAACTTTTAGTATTAGAAACCTGAATAACACGAACATCTCTAGAGAAATGTCTGGTTCCTTTTAGGGAGGCTGCTAAGCTCTAAGACTCAGGGGTAACTTCCAGCAACACAAGTTCAGTGGAACAGTTAACTATTGTGTTAAAAAAGCCAAGTCCTTGTTAGTGGGATGTATGCTTTATTGCATTTTCATCGATTGTTGTCTTTTTCTTGCAGGATAGGAAACAGACATTTCTATTCATCCTGTTAGCCTTTGCTCTATTATCGATCAATGCCTTCTATTTTTCTCTTCAAATGAGGCAAACAGCCTTCTCTCTGGGGAAGCCTGTCTATGCCTTCAGTAATTACTCCTGTTCAAGCTCCTTACGTGGCAAGAACGGTTTCAAACTTTCTATAAGGAGGAACCAACTTCAGTATTTCCTCTAGATTTCCCACTCCTCCTCCTCCCACTCTTGACAGCTTCGTGGTATTCCAGGCAGCTTTCACAGAGCTGTCCCTGAAACCACTCCAGCCCCTTTCCTGTATCACAATCCACCAGAGCCCAGTCACGCACACGTTCTCCCAAAGCCCTCCTTCCACTACACGTTGCAGCTGCCAAGCCTGAATTAGCCCTCGTGAAGCGACCAAAATTTCAAGCCACCGTGAGCATCTGAATGAGACCGATCATAACTCACCTGCGATAGAAGAGCAGGAAGGCACGGCAACAGCCTCCTCACACACCTACCACATCGGTGTACACACACACACACGTACATACACACACACGTACATACACACATGCGGTGCCTGGCAGTCCATCCAGACCAGGGGAAGCACAGCAAACACCAGCCTGGTGCCCACCACCCTGCTGGGGTCTACTCTGCTCCCAGCCGGCATGGGGACAAACACCCACTCAATGCCACCGAGCAGCACGACAGCACCGGGGGGAAGGGGAGGGGGGGCTGCGTGGGGCAACGCGTGTGCACGCATGGGGAGATTGGGTGGGCTGCAGCAGGGTGATGTGTGTATGTGTGTGGGGAATTGCATGAGCTGCATCAGGGGGTGG
>VYZM01003374.1:0-18806 GCA_013398915.1 Dromas ardeola
AGACCCACCTGGAGGAGCAGATTCCATGAAGACTTTTGGAATCGGACTTGTGGCATCTGTTGGAGAGGAAGAGAAAGAAACAAGTACAAACTTGAGTATAGGAAGTTCCACCTAAACACGAGGAGGAACTTCTTTACTTCGAGGGTGGCAGAGCACTGAAACAGGCTGCCCAGAGAGGTGGTGGAGTCTCCGTCTCTGGAGACNCGTCTCTGGAGACATTCAAAACCTGCCTGGACGTGTTCCTGTGCAACCTGCTGTGAGTGACCCTGCTCTGGCAGGGGGTTGGACTAGGTGATCTTCAGAGGTCCCTTCCAACCCTATGATTCTATGATTCTGTGATTCTAAGTGAGGACCTTGTGGATGAAGGAGCACGGCCAGGTTTTCTCCCAGCTCTGGAGATGTTGGTGCCACCCTGTCACAAGGGCAATGGAGAGCCTGGGGGTCTCAGCAGGGTGGTCTTCCATGGTGGGAGCAATGAAAAACATAATTTTAAACAAGTCTCCAAAGCATTTTCTCTTTAGGCAAACAAGTGCTAATTTCTTGGTTTCCCGGAGAGGTTGTAGATGTCCCATCCCTGGAAATGTTCGAGGTCTGGTTGGATGGGGCTCTGAGCCATCTTCTAGTTGAAAATGTCTATGTTTATTGCAGGGGAGTTAGACCAGATGATCTTTAAAAGTTCCTTCCAATGCAAACCATTCCATCATTCTACGATTCTACGATTCTTCTTGTAAATGGCTGCTTTTTAGTGAGACACTAAATTCGAGAAAGCAAGTGATGAACAAATTCAGATGAATTATGCTTTACCTAGAGAGATGCACCTTTTGGGATGCAGTGCAATCCACCTTGGGGCTTTGTTCTCTCCAGGTTTGCATGCCACATGCCTGGCAGCCCCAAGGGCATGACTGGCAGACCAATGCCCTGCTCTGGGGCATGTGGTTCACAGCACCATGCTTCTACCTGTCCCACCTACCACCAGGCAGCTTCAGACCCCCAAGCTGGGATATTAACTAGTACAACCCAAAAGTAACGCATAGACAGAAAACATGAAAAATGCAGACACACATGAAGACATTGGCATGGTGGCACTTTCAGTCGTGATAGTTGCAACCGTTAAGGTAAGAATAAAAAGAAGCAAGGGGGGAACTTTTTATCTTAATAAAAAAAAAGAGAATGTTCTTTAAAGATTTTAGGTGGTTTACCTGAATGGGAACCCAGGTGTGTTGCATTTAAGAGGAACAACCACAGCAAGTTCTTGGTGGTACCCATCTTGCCAAGAGATGCCAACAAAGCAGAGCATCAGAATTTATACTCTGCACCTCTAAAAGGGTGCGGCTCCCAAGGTCAGTCTGGTCCATGTTATGTATGATCTCTTATGCAATCTTTTTATGACTACCTGATCTTTACAAAATGATTACATATGAATGGTAAAGTTTCAATTTCCTGGATAATTTGTGCTACTGCCGTTACTATAAATTATCTTAACTGTGTGTGCAGGCCCAGCGTTACCTTTGGAACCAGACTGGTGAATTTACGTGTTTTATTGCCCTTACCATCCCAATTTCATCTATTTACTGCTTGTAGCTAATGACTTAATTAAGCAGACTGTAATGCATTGCAAGGTGAGGCAGCAAATTCCTAGCACGCTTTCTGATAAAACCTTCAGCAGAGAGCCTTGATCTCATAAGTGTTTATATTTCTGATGGTTACCACTTGAAATTACAGGCTGATTTCCCCGCTGCTTGTACACAAACAGCACATCATAAATGGGATTATGTCAGGTATCAAAACTAAATTAGCGCCAGCTATTTGTAACACACTTAAGTGAACTTCATCTGGGGGCCTCTGCTGAGCTTCTTCTTGTTTATCAATATTTTCCCTCAATTTACTGCTATGATCCTCAGCTGAATTTGCCAGCAAGACTTCCCTCAATCCTTTGAAACACAAAGTTTATAAAAAGGCAATGTGGTGGTGCAACGCCCCCTCCTTTTGGCCACTCGGTGCTTGGTGCAATTCCCCATCCCTGGGCCACATACCAGCCCAGAGGATGTCAGGCATGAATTGCAAAAGGTAAAGGACCAGAGCATTGAGGCACTCCTTTAACGTGCCTGGCTCCTGCTTCCCCTATCGCTTGGGACTATGACTCCCTGACAGCCTAGTACATCTGTACCTGGATCATGACCCAAAGGGAGGTGATACTAGAACTTGCAGATCTAGCAACTTCTGGACTTGCACAGCTATTAGAACGTACCAGAATGTCCCATCATCCGAGTTGGGCCGGAGTGGATAAATACCTGATGAAAGTAAATTATCTTGGACCCTATAAATAGCAGTTCTGGCAAGACCCTTTGAGCTCTCCTGGATGGCAGAGGGCTGTGACTGACATCTCCCAAGTCAGGACACCGCTCAGGCAAACACCTTGAGGGTTAAAAGGCCAGGGCGAGTCAACCTCCCTCGAGTCTCAGTTATCGCCCGCTGAGGAATAACTGCCGATGCAGTGTGAGTATTTACTCCAAACTCGAAGAGGGAAGTAGTAACTATAGGCTGGCCTGTCTCTCATCCACCTCCCTATATAGACATTAGCTCTTACGCATGTGGGTGTTCTTATACTTTACTGGATCCAAATACTTGTCCATGTACGGTTAAAAGGGGCACCCATCAGCTCATTGGAGTCTCCCATTGAGAAGGGAACTTTGGTAATAGCAGTTATAAACTCGGGGTGTGTGTGTGTATGACCCCTCAAGTGGTGTGTGCTTGTATGTTTGTGCTTATATGTATATGTATTGATTTGGGATACCTTATAGTAAGTTAGTGTGAATCTTGCCATTTTCAAATCTGTAATTAAGCCGCTGTTCAATTATTTTGTTAAATCGTCTTGTAAATCCTTAAATCAGTTAATGATTAAGTCCTGCTAAAACTTAACCTCTTGATCTATCTCAAATCATTAATAAATTTTGAATTGCTACTAAATCATAACCACGTCAGATATTTCCTTCTGCGACATGCAAAGAAGTATGGGTTGAAGTAAAACCAAAAAGTCCTATTGAAATGGTTGCCTCAGTTGGTCTATGTGAAGACTTAATGGAGTTACAGTTTGCTTAAGGCACAACAGCCCACAATCCTATCCTGCTAATCTGCTCGCTGGAGTCATTATATTGCACTTCTACTGTTTCTCCTCATCTGATGAAGAGATATACAGACCAGCTAGAAACAGGCCAATTGTTGGTCTAATATTCTACTCATTACATTTCATCCAGGCTATACCTATCTGTTCATTTTGGCTATGATACAAACAGCAACCAAACCGCAATGGTTGACATCACTCATGATCCCTGCTGGTATATTCCAACCTTCCTCCTGCAGAAAAACACAGCTTGGGTCTAAGGAGTCCTCTTTCTGCAAAGGTTCACAGCGCTAGAATAGAACAGAGACAAAAGGCCGGAGTCCAGAGACAGAATCAGAAGCTGTCAAAGCAGTTGCTGAGAGGAGCAAACAAACTGGAGGACAATGGTAAATACAACCAGTTGTATTCTTATGTTAATAAAGAAATGTAAGCCTGAACATTGCTATTCACAGCCCTACTGTTCCTGACTTCCTGACAAAAGCAAAAACAATACTGTGTGTTCAGTGGAGCTATCACACACTGTGATTGTGAAGCAGCTATGGGATCATAATCCTGCCTCTACATTCTTGAAAAATAACACCTTCGTACAGACCAAGGGGCCCAGGCAGCTGGAAAACAGTTTTGCAGAAAAGGAGCTGGGGGTCCCAGTGAATGAACTGGCCATGAGCCAGCACTGTGCCCTTGCAGCGAAGATGGACAATGGCATCCTAGTGCTGTGTTCAGAGGAGTGTTGCGAGCAGGTCAAGGGAGGTGATCCTCCCCCTCTACTCAGCACTGGTGAGACAGATCTGGGGTGCACATTCCAGTTCCGGGCTCCCCGGTACAAGAGAGACACAGGCATACTGGAGCAAGTCTAGCAAAGGGCTACCAATATGATTAAGGAACTGGAGCATCTCTCATATGAGGAGAGGCCCAGAGAACAGGAGGCTCAGTGTGTACAAATACCTGATGGGATGGAGTAAAGACAGAGCCAGGCTCTTCTCAGGGGTGCCTGGTGGGAGGACGAGAAGCAATGGGTATGAGCTGAAGTACAGTAAATTCCATTTAAATATAAGGAAAAAGAATTTCACTGTGAGGGTGGCCAAGCAGTGGGATAGGTTGCCCAGCGAGGTTATAGATTCCTCTATTCTTCGAGATACTCAAACCCAACTGGACACAGTCCTGAGCAACCTGCTTTCTCTGACCCTGCTTTGAGCAAGGGGATGGACTAGATGATCTCCAGATCATCCAGCCTTAGCTGGTCCATGACACTGTGAATAGGAAATTTATGAATGACGTCAAGGAGATTCAAGAACAGTGGAGGACGAAGTGCGTTGTGATTAAATTTATGCACAACAATGAAATCTGGTAGGATGGTTCTTTAACACAAACTTGGATGTCAGAGTTCTTGTCAGTCCTCACCAGTTCCAGCTTCCTGGTGCATTTCTGACATTTCCAGTAAGTGTTCTTTAACTTATATGAGGACCTATGTCATCAGGTTTGATATCAGGCACCTTTGATTTGCAGCTGCAAAAATGCCAGTGTCCTCTGTACAAAATACGCCTTAGATTACCTCTCCTTTCTATTGCACGTACTAACATCAGAGCAGCAGGAAGTTTACTGGAAAAATAAAATACTGTAAAAAACTATAAATAAGCTGATGTATGAAGCTGCATTCCTGATAGTGTATCAGCAATCTGTTGCTGTTCTCACATCAGTAGAAAATGGAAAACTATTGCCTTGGCTCTTGACCACGTATTACTGAGACAAAATACATGGGATCGACTTTGCATTGCATAATACAAAAGATGTCAGGCACACAAAACCTAAAGATGTTTGTCTAAGAAAATCAGCCTCGGTTAACTTACGATATCTTCTATCAGAGGTCAGCTGTTTGCTGAACAATTTACACTAAATTATATTGTTATACTTGGATTAAAGAAACAAATATTGTCATTTCTATGCAATTTCAATAAAAATTGCCGGTCCAAACTACCAAAGATTGAATTTTTCAAACACAGTTTTCATTTTTAGCGACACTTAAGAGTTCTTAAAGGCTATAGAAAGCTCTGCCATCTCCCTTGATCAATCATATTCTTTCAGTTTGAGAAAGGAAAAATTAAAAGATTTTATTTAGTATAACACTCTGGGTTCTACATCCATGGACTGGTTTCCTGCCATGTGCTTCTTGCAGGAGGGAGCTTGAACACATCAGTCTTCACGTTGATCCTTTGTATTTGCCCAGGAATGCGCTGCAGGACTTAAGTTCTTAGATATGTTCCCATTCATCTCATGGTGTACACAGACAGGTAATACCCCATCAGGAGACCACCCAATGTTTCTCAGACTTTCACTCTTAGCCTGCTTTCCCTACAACAGGAGAAAAGTTCCGCTGTAAGTCTGAGAAAGTAGAAAAAAAAAAATCAGAAATCTCACGGAGAGCAATATACAGGTGAAATAAATCTGTATGCCATCCATACCTAGAAGATGGCTCAGAGTCCTGTCCAACCTGACCTTGAATGTTTCCAGGGATGGGAACAGAGTTTATGGGTCAGGATTAAAGGGAGGGCAGGGAGAGGTAACATTACAGTGGGGGTCTGCTACAGGCCACCTGACCACAAAGACTGAGCAGATGAGGCCCTCCACAGACAGATATGAGCAGCCTCATGTTCACAAGCCCTGGCCCTCATGAGGGACTTCAACCACCCCGATACCTGTTGGAGGGACAACACAGCAAGGCATAAGCAATCCAGGAGGCTCCTGGAATGCGTCAATGATAACTTCCTTCTCCAAGTGATAGAGGAGTCAACAAGGAGAGGTGCCATGCTGGACTTTGTTCTCATCAGCAAGGTGGGGAATGTGAAGATCAAGAGCAGCCTTGGCTGCAGTGACCATGAGATGGTGGAGTTCAAGATCCTTTGGTCAGCAAGGAAGGCACACAGTAAGCTTGTTACCCTGGACTTCAGGAGAGCAGACTTTGGACTCTTCAGGGATCTGCTTGATAGAGTACCATGGGATAAAGCTCTGGAGGGAAGAGGGGCCAAAAAAAGCTGGTTAATATTCAAGGTTCACGTCCTGCAGGTTCAGGAGCAATGCATTCCAACAACGAGAAAGTCTGTCAAAAATGCCACAAAGCCTGCATGGATGAACAAGGAGCTCCTGGACAAACACAAACAGAAAAAGGAAGCCTGTAGAGGGTGGAAGCGAGGACAGGTAGCCTGGGAGGAATACAGAGAAATTTTCCAAGCAGCCACGGATCAGGTTAGGAAAGCTAAAGCCCAGATAGAGTTAAATCTGGATGGGGGGTCAAGGGAAACAAGAANAACAAGAAAAGCTTCTACAGGTATGTCGGTGACAAAATGAAGACCAGGGAAAATGTGGGCCCCCTCTGGAAGGAAATGGGGTACATGGTCACCCAGGATATGGACAAGGCTGAGGTACTCAACAACATTTTTTCCTTGGTCTTCACCGGCAAATGCTCTAGCCACGCCGCCCAGATTGCAAAAGGCAAAGGCAAGGACTGAGAGAACGAGGAAATGCCCACCGTAGGAGAAGACCAGGTTTTAGACCACCTAAGGAACCTGAAGGTGCACAAGTCCATGGGTCCTGATGAGATACATCTGCAGCTCCTGAAGGAGCCGGCAGTTGAAGCTGCTGAGCCACTATCAATCATGTCTGAGAAGTCGTGGCAGTTCAGTGAAGTTCCTGCTGACTGGAAAAGGGGAAACATAACCCCCACTTTTAAAAAGGGGAAAAAATGAAGACCCAGGGATCTACAGGCCGATCTGTCTCACCTTTGTGCCTGGCAAGATCATGGAGCAGATCCTCCTGGAAACTCTGCTAAGGCACATGGAAAGTAAGGAAGTGATTGGTGACAGCCGACATGGCTTCACTAAAGGCAAATCGTGCCTGACAAATCTGGTGGCCTTCTATAACGGTGCTATAGCATTGGTGGATAAGGGAAGAGCAACCGATGTCATCTACCTGGACTTGTGCAAAGCATTTGACACTGTCCCACATGACATCCTCGTCTCTAAATTGGAGACACATGGATTTGACAGCTGGACCTCTTGGTGGATAAGGAACTGGCTGGATGGCTGCACTCAAAAGAGTTGCAGTCAATGGCTCGATATCCAAGTGGAGACCAGTGACAAGTGGTGTTCCTCAGGGGTTGATACTGGGTTTTGGCTTACAGCTGCTTTTTATACTCGTCTATTCAAACCATCCGTAGATCTTTGAAGCGTTTTCAGTTGTGTTTTTTAGTTTTCAAGTAATTCCAGTTTCCTTTCTAAGCTTTGCTGAGATAAAATATACCAGATGTAGGGGAGCCCGAGGCAGCTGGCTACTGAAAGAGGTGTGAACCGAGAAGACAACATGGGTCCACAACTTCCAACTCTCTTCAGTGTTACCATCTGTTCTCCTTCAGTCCCTGACCTTGCCTTCAAACCAGAAGGACCAGCAGGAAGGAAATGATGCTGCCAGTTGTCAAAGGGAATTGTTCAAGGAAAGTAATTGCTCCATGTGCAAAAATACCAAGATGCATGAAAAGCCATATGTGTTCAAAACAGAGAGAGTCCACCAGAGGTGTTGTGCTGCGGTTGTGTGCAATGTAATTCATGTATAAACCCAAGGAAAGTAAATAGGGAAGTAATACGCATTTCTTCCTGTGTGAAAGATAGTTTCAATATAAGACACAGAAAAGAAGTCAGTCATTTAGCAGTTTCATGGTGATTACTTCTCAGCACTAATCCACTTATAGTGTGTTGCTCAACTTCTATGCTACTTTACAGCTGATACAAACCAATAAACAACAAAGTCCTCGTACAGAAAGCTAAAAGTGACCCGTGTATACCATGTTGTCTAAATGCTTTTAACCATTACAGCTCCTGTCAGGAATGTGTTTCCGTGCCTGGTTTTATCTAGACTCCATATTTTTCTCTTTATTCTCACAACTTGACAAAAATAATGTACTTCTGAAGCCATTTAATGGCTCTGCGGCAACAAGCCCTACCATCCATGTAGACAGAGTTGTATGAGAAAATTACACAAACATACCAAATGAACTATATTATCATGGATAATGGAAAATTCCATAAAGAGATTTGCCACCTGCTCTAAAGCCCAACCAAAACTCAAGCTCCTTGCCAACACTTCTCTTCTTACAGACTCCATGCAATTAATGTTTTTGGTATGTGTTGACCAAAATGTGCTATTAAGGAGGTTGTTTATAGCTACTGCTAATCAATACACAAATCCTTCCTTCTGTTTATGTCACTGAAGCAGCAATAATACTGCCTGCTGTGAAATTGTTAGTGATTTACAGTCTTATCCTAACAGGAAGATGACTGTTCAACTTTCCACAGCTCGATTCTGAATACCATCTTTTCAAAATAGGATTTCTCACCAAAAACATACATCTCTTCCAAAGGAAAGCTTGGACATTTCTTGACCTGGTAATACAACTGTGGAGGGTTAGGAAGACCACTTGCATGGGTCACGCGCCGTCGTTCACGCTGCAGAGAAGATATTTACACCTGGCATTCTGCTGATAAGGTGACTGGTATGGTGCGTAGGAAGTTTTACAGATCTAGAAATAAATTTTTAAAAATTAGGATTTATAAATATGTTCCATAATAAATCACTTCTATTGAACTTGCTCTGTGAGGAAGAATCTGCTGTGTCTAAATCTATTACAAGAAATAGATCTGAAACTAAAAACTAGCTTCACCCAAAGCACACGTTCAGCTCAGGATCCTTTAAGTGTCAATCATCAATAAAGTGAAATACTGTATCTAGTTACATAATTCTCAAAAAAAAAGCTAGATACTTTCAGATCTTTGATTAGTGCAAGGAAGAAATGCAATGAAAATTTCTGAGAAGTGTTATGAAATACAATAGATGCAAACATCAGTATAACTCTACTCGAAATGACAAAGCAAGGTTATGTGCCCACAATAGTATGTTTGCCTAAATGCTTGGGTTTCTTTCCTGTGGCATTTTGACTTAGGAATGTGTACTTTCAGTAGTTAAAATCTGCACCAAAGAAAAAATTTTCAATTAAAAAAAAATTCTTCATATCTCTATTTTAATACAGATCCAACATGACCTAGTTTTCTGCGCTGTATATTTTATTTTCCCTGAATCACAAATGTAGGAAGCTAGCATGCAAACTGCAGTATGTGCCATTTCTTTTTTTATTTCTTTTTTTTTTTTTTTTCCCTACCTAAGTGGGCAAATCATTTCTGCCAGTGTGGTTTTTATAATATGGTGAGTGCCCTGCATGTGATAATCTGTGAGGCAATGGGAGCACAGTGTTTACTACATGGATGGTCAATGACAAATATAAATACACCTCACCCGCTCCTGTCCCTACTGCCCATTAAGTTGTTGAGGCCACATCCTTGGAGGTGTTCAAGATCAGGCTGGACGGGGCTTGGAGCAACCTGGGCTGGTGGGAGGTGTCCCTGCCCAGGGCAGGGGGTTGGAACGAGATGATCTTTAAGGTCCCTTCCACCTCTAGCCATTCTAAGATTACTAGGCATTCTATAACAATTTGTAGACAGGGAAAAGAAGTTAGTGAATTTTGCCACACTAGATGAAGTCCATTTTACACATACATTGCTGTATTAGAGATTGCATTATATATCGACATTTAACCAGGAGCCAAGATATGTTGTTAAAATCAAACATTAGAATGAGCAACAAAATTTTGCAAATGTTTAACTAAGCTATGTGCATAACTTTTCTGAGATGAATAGTCTCCCAAAATCTTCAGAAATTATTGAGGTAGTTAAATGTTTGCCTTAATCTCTGCAAGATCAGGCCTCCGATACACTTCTCAAAATCCATTATGAAGATATTTGCCGAAATGCTTACTGCTCAGCTGATGCCCTCAGTTTATAAATTTCACAACCAGGGTGCACATGGAGGCCAAAATACCTCAACTTCCACATTGGAAAACTCCCAATGGCCAAAACAGACTGTACTACACCTTCCTCCAGGGCCTGGCACAGCTGGGGCATGACCATACCAACACCAAGCAGTAGGCTTTGTCCTTTAGCATGGAGAGAAAACACAGGAACGCTCTCAGGTAGTCTGAGCAAGTGTGGAAGTCTCCAGGCTGTGCTTGCCATCGCATAAATAACAGCTAAGTGTTAACATAAAGAAGAGAGCCTACAAGCTGGCCGTAGCATAACACATGGCCAGGCACTGGACACATTAACAGACTGCCCAAGTGCTCACAGCCTGCTGAAAAGGCTCAGCTGCCTAACCCAGCCACTTCAGACCTTGCAAACGTGTCCTTGTCAGATACAGAGGAATCATATATTGGTCTATTTGCCTAAAAAACGCAGAAGGATAAAAAGGGGAAAGGTGATGAAGATATCTTAAAGTGAGGTGATATAAAATATCTTCTTATGGCTTTCGCTGACATTGAGTTTTATTAGACTGATTGTAAGCTCAACAAATACAGCCCAAGAACAGTGTAATCTATAGAAGTGTTTAAAATACTCTAAAAAGATTCTGCATTGTATTTGCGAGTTGTCTGTTATAAGAATCTCATATATCTCATCCCCTGTACAACCTATATTTTATTCCTGAGGATTTTACTGTGCTGCAATTGCCTTTGGCTTTGGCATTCCCTGGTTCACGTGAATACAATAATACAATGAGTCTACTCTGTCTTGTCATAAGGATGCATGAGTCATCCCTTAAAAAAGAATAAGACAATAGCCATTGACTTATTCCATTGTGCCCTTTGTAGCTGCTCCTCTTCAGTGTAGGAAGATTGTTCTAGTTTTGAACCAAGAACCTGAGCTAGGAATAGTAATAATTCAGGCTTTTGCTGGACTGAGAAAAAGCCTTGAAAGAGAAATAAAAACTAATGAGAATTAGCACAGCACTTAAGGAAAAAGCTATTATAAAAAAGGAAAATGTAAGAGTAGATGTTAGTTATTAACCATCATTATTTGTATTTACTAAGAGCACTTCAATGACTATACACTTTGACCTAAAATTTGAGATTTGATATAAAGACGGAAGCGAGTCCATGTACATAACCAAGTAATGGTGGGGAAAACTTCAGACCTTAGTACAAATATGACAGTGTAAATATGGCTATAGGGATGCTCATATATTTTCAATATTTTTTCACCAGTATTTAATAGAGGGGGGAAATTATGGAGAGATTTGGGGGTTTGCTGCAATTAGGTAGGTTGTAGTTTCATGATAAAAGACATTTATTATAGCCCTTTAGCTAATTGACATACTTTGGTCTTAAACATTAAGTACTTCAGAATCATTAAACTTTCACTCAGTTCAGTCCTCAATCTATGTTATCTTTTAGCCCTTCTCTTCTTCAGAAACCTTCCACATTAGAAAAATTTCTCCCGGCTGTATGCAATTACATTATCACAGTGGTAATGTGATAAGTCAAAAGGCGTTGAAGTCTGATCTAGGTTTTTTTCCCTTGGGAGGTTTTGAACACGGTCCAAACCAAAGAGATGGTAACAGTAGCTCTGTTTGCTCATTCACAGCTCCAGTTACACCCAAGAAGATTAGTTTTGCTTTCTCCAGTATCCTAAGCTTTTAAATGTTGCAATAAAGGTATCAAAGGTCTGTTGACTCTGGTGGAGCTGCCCTGAGAGCAGCCATTGAAGTTCATTTCCACCTGCCTCGGCCACAGTCCAGGGCCAGCCTTGATCACACAGGATCCAGCGCTAGGGATGAAAATGCACTTTCCAGAGACATCAAAGCAAAGCTGCCCTGCAATGAGGGCCCCGATGAGGTGTGCTCCGTGGCCAACAGCGTCGTGCTTTGCCTCTGCGGTCACCAGAGGCACAGCGTGAGAGCAGCCTGACCCAGGCAGGCAGCCACAGGCAGGGGACAAGGAAGTACAGCACTTCTTCAAGGCACCAACTTCTTCAAAGATCTTTCCAGAAGCTGCCTCCTGATGGCCAGGCAGACGGAGATCTCCTGGTATCTCAGTCCAGCATGTACCGTTCCCAGTATTGATTGCTGTTTGGGAAAACCGGAGGAGGAGAAGATTTGCAGTCGGCTGATGGCTGTCATGGGGTTTGGCTTCTGGAAGCTGCAGTCGCATGGTCAAGAATGATGCCCTGTTAGTTTATGCTGTGTCAGTTTGTTCTTCTCAGAGCTCAGTGGTGACCAGATGTTGTGTGCAATGGTCACCTGGCTGGGCAAATTGTGCTGGGTCACCTCTGCAACCCCCATGGTACCGACCCAGCAGAGCTGTGCCATGCCCCGAGGAGGAGTCAGAGCTATGGTATTACCCAAAAAAGTTATACTGACTTAATTTGACTTTATATGTTGATAAAGAAAAAAAAAAAACAAAGGAAACCCCAAAACTAGACATGGGACTTTTAAGTCATTTTCCAGAATTGCTTCTGGCTGACAGTGAAGTGCTAGGTTAGGCTGTAGCAGTAATTACACCGTCATGGTAATAGTATAATAAGGTTTTGTACGAGTTTTACAGAGATGCCTGGCTTAGGCAGTAAGTCATAGACACAAGCTGTTACGCAGGGCTGTTCTCACAGCAGATCTGGACCACAAATTAGATCTTCCTGGGTTTTTCCAGAACCCAAGTATGTGATGTCCCTGTATTCTTGGAGAAGAACCCCACATATGACCAACAGGCTGCTTGGAAAATTTTCTTTGTTACAGGTGATGCCCTTTAAGGCAGCAAATCTTTGAGCTCAAATGCAGAGACACTTTCAGGAATCAAGACAGTAATATCACACTAGAAACACTGTCTTCCTGATTTTGCAATTACATAATTTATATTGGAAATCAGCCATAATGGAAAATAGCTGAAATAGCTTGTTTTCTCAGCAAGAAGGACCTCCCTAAAGAACTAGTCACAAAATACTCAGACGTTATGTATGGGGATCCATATGCCATTGGAAGAATAATTTTTCTCTTTGTCATGCGTGATTGTCTGGGTAACTTTAGCTGCATAAAGCCTTCTTCATTCGAAACATTTCATTATGCCATGCAATTTTTATGCAAAATTTAATCTCCATTTTATAAAGTCAGCCTTGAGAGAAAACAGGACTTAAAAGCAGGCTTAGGAGCGTACAACAGTAGTACTTGCATTCAAATATTTTGCCTGCTAGCACCGGCTGCAGTGGAAACAGAAAACATTACAGGGCAGTTTCAACAGTGCTGGCCTTGCCTGAAGGGTAGATTGAAATACGCCCATTGCATCCCACTCAGATTTATTGAAGTACCTTTCAGAGGTACACAGACGGGCTCCGTTACTGGTTATCACACAGCACACACCATGGGATGTACTCCCAACTGCCCTGTGGAAAGGAAGGACTCTTGGTCTTGATTTACTTCTGAGGAAGTGGGAAACAAACTCATGTTTGCTGTGGAGCAAGAACTGGCCATCTGGGTTCTCCACAACCCAGGCTGTATTTTTTCAATACCAGAGTGAAGATATACATCTTGAGAGGAGGAAGCTGATGATTCAGGTACTGTGTTAAGATTTGAGACCCTAATATTGCAGGTGGCAACTAATTTGAGGCTATTGAGGTTATTGGGTTGCAAACTTTCCTTGGTCTTCTGGCTTCCTTCAATGCTGAGCTGTTATGTCAAGCCCACCTCTTCTCACAAGGTGAGCCACCACCACAGAAAACATTTCGTGCTTAGATTTTGATCTTGAATTGTCAATGAAATTGCTCCATGCAAGAAAATTACTCAGTCCATCAACTTACACAACCAATGTGATCAGCTGCAGGTGTTTACCAAGGCTTAGCTGACCTGGTATGGAATTGGGTTCTTCAGTTTATGTTTCAAAAGAAACTCAACAAGAGTGAAAACCAGCTGCCAGAGCCCCAACAGCAATAATAAATGGTGCGTGAGAAACATCAGCTGGAGCAAGAGCTGAATTCATTTCTCATGGGTAACAAAAGGGTCCAACTATAGGAAGGATGAGAGGACCTCATTACATTCGATTCCTCACCTTGTTATTTCCAAAACATTAAAAAAGATTAAAAATGGCATTCTAGATCAGGTTTAAAGATCAATCACTTTCACTCTGATACATCCAGGGTACTCTAGATACACATCAAACAAAGGTAATATTAGTAGAGCTTGCTTATAGGACTTAAACTGACACTTAAGCATTTCAGTGTTACCATTAAGAAATAAACAACAAATTTGAGATTGCAAATTTGTCTGGGAAGCTTTCAAACTGGCTTTTCAGACATGGCAGCTACAAGTCGCAGGCAGTTTGGGAACAGGCGAGTTCCACAGAGCTGCCTGTGCCCCGTCCCATCAGATTCCCTGCAGAGCGGCTGAATTAGCATTTTTATGATGTGCAAAGACAACTGATGTGAAGTGGGATTAATAGGCAAGAGTCAATTAAGCACATGCCGAATGTTTATTGTGCTGCTGCTGGTAATCCAGCAGCAGCAGTGTTTCATTCAGAATTACGTTGGCATTTACAGATGCTATCTGCTAAAGGAGACGAAGTTTTATTCAAAATCACGTGCATTCACGTTTCTAGCGTGCATTCACATTTCTCGCATTCATTCAAGGTTTCTCAGTACCACCTTCCCGAAGCTGGATTGGGCCAGCAACAACAGTCACCCTTTCTTGGCCAGAGCTTGCCTCTCTCTTGGACCTAGTAATACAGCCTTGGTAGCATCTGGAAGAATAGTCGTAGGCCCTGCACACCACTAGTTCACATTGCAGGTAAACCGATGGACTGTAACGAATAAACTGGAAGGCATTGAATTTAAACCGGACCATGTGACTGTAGGATGAATAATATGTAGAATAGGTAGAATCTCGAACACACCTACAAAGAAACAAAAAAACCTCTCATGAATACACACTGGAATCAGTCATTTACACACAATATAACACATAACATTAAAAGTGATTTTTAAACATGATGAAAATGGTTCAGACACCGGCAATTAGGTAGGAAAAGCAAGATGCCCTTCTTTGGCAGCACTGAGCCATGTTACCTCCCCTCAGCCTGTCCTGTCTAGGTACCTAGTGGTTTTATGTTTTTCTGAAGGTGAATTATCCTTACCTGAGATATGTCATTGTTACATCTCCGGTAATAAGAATCCATGGTGAACTGGCTATAGCCATTTAGTCTCTTTGTCATGTTTAAACTGGGGAGTGTGTGTGTGATATATTTTGAGTCAACCCATCCCTCCTCCCCCAGTAAACCTAAATGCCCATGTTCATGAATTAATTAGAAGCTGACATTAATGTATGCTGTACTCACATTATTCCATTAAAAATAATTAAAAAACAAGGAAAAAAAAGAGATACAGGGGTTCAAAGGCAGTTCTAGCTATAATTTTAAGGCATATGAGCTTACCCATTCCTGATTATATCATAGGTCACTGTTGTAAAATTGTGGGGAGTGGGAGATGCCACACATGTGTCCACAAATAACACCAGGTTTGAATCAGAGCTGTGCAGGTAAGCTTCGAGATACAAATTCTGGTTGATATCAACATAGTATGGCGAGTCATACACCGGCCGTGAGAAGTACGCAGAATGATAAAATGTAAGGTTGACATCATATCTGCCATACTGAGTTTCATTGACCTCAAAATTGTCCTCTGCAACGTACATTATTTCTGCCCATGTGTTCTGGAGCATTTTGCAGTGGATATGCAGGTGAAGATTTCTAGTTCTTGTGATTACAGTACCAGAAGAGGATCCTCTAATAAGGTTGGAATAGGTTATTGTATTGTTGTTTCCCTGTTTGGCATATAAAATAAAATGCAAAATTAATTAATATAGTCAGGTTTCCTATTATACATTCTAAACTTTGCTATATTCTTACAGCAATGTGCAGAGTAAATGCATTATTTCCCAGAAATTCTACCATGGATAAGTCTGAACCTAGTAATTTCTGTTCTCAAGATAAGAATCCATAATCTACATGTAATATTCAGCAACTACAAAGTGGACCTGAGAAAACTACTCACACTGCCTGTAGAAATAACTAATTAAATACAACCTGTACAATTCTTTGAACATCAAATGCCTGAAGGATCTGGTCCAGCACAGTATTTAAGCTTAAATCTGACCTAAAACACGATTGGTCATATTTAGTAAAGGCTTTGAGACTTTTTTAACAATGACACTCAGCTTGAGACCTTGAAAATGTCAAGTATTTGGTTCCTACCACACCTTATTCTTTGGAAGATCAATAACAGGCCATAAGTGAATACTCTGGCAGCAGATGCAGGAAATATGACTGTTAATAAACCTTATCCCTCAGGAGAGGGAGAGATAGCCCATAATCACCAGGACACTTGCACTCTCTGCAGACCCCAGCATAGATTTCAATTTGGGCTGATTTTCAAAATGGATTCTTTGGTTTGAATTTTTACGCACTCACAATATTTGCACATTCTGTTGAAACCTTTTAAGTCATACCTCTCTCTCTGTGCCGCAGCCAGTGTATGGTATGTCGAATATAACATACTCCGATGTAATGTTGGGTTTGCAATAGGGGTCATTCAAGGAGAGTTTCCAAGGAGAGTAGCCTTGTGACTGAAGATAGTATCTGCTCACAACTGCACGCATGTAGTCCGGCAAACACGACAGCGCTAGCAGATGGCAAAGAAAATATGTTGCAAGCTCATTGAAGTGACTGAAAAATGTTATACTTAAATAAACAACATTTGTTGCAGAAGCAGCTGATGTTGCAGAAGGAGTTCAGAATCCAAACCATATACTTGCATCTCTATGAAATACCACAGATCTGATTAAAAATAACATAAAATGAGTACCATTGAAGTGGTACAGCAAAATTAACAATCAGTGAATTAGGAAATAATTGAGAAGCAGGTTTCTGTTTTAAACATGAACTTACTAGTGCTCTGATCTGCTGAAGTGGAATAATAGTCAGCCTGAAACCCTCTGTATGTGTATCGAGAGTTACTGTAAAATCGGACAGTCAGCAGGTTCGAAGAAGATTTGTATGTGCGACCAAAACCAGAACAAAATTTCCCAAGCAGAGGAGACGTATAGAGTGGCCCATCATAGACTTCCACATAGTCAGACAGGCATCTGCCACCTTCCATCCTGGGGAGCAAACGTGAATATTTAGTTAAATGCTTCTTTTTTCTTTTTTTTCCTCTGCATTTAATTTTTTTTTTTTTTTAACTCCAATTAACTCTTCATAGCAAAAGAGTACATTTTACTGATATGACTATCAAATCTTTGGAACAGAAATTATAGCTTCCAATTTCTGTCTCATTAGATGATGGCTACATTGTTGACTACATAAACAAAAATTAATACATTTTTCATCTGAGATGTACTAAAAGCTGTGAAAAACATTCTTGAAATCGAGTTTAGTAATTCCAAGGTGTCAATCTCACACACCGTCTTCCCATGTAATAAATTTTTACTTACTGAACATCTCTAAATGTGAGTGTGACAAGAAAGTTGTTCTTTACTTCTATTTCCCAAACACAGTTGGCATTGTTTGGATAATTTCTGGGGTAAAATGGACTCTGTAACGTCCCAGATGGAGAGGACAGCAAGCCTCCACAAGAATAATCTTCTGCAGAAGAAAATACGAGAAAAAAAATATACATATACACCATTCAAGGTTGCTTTTGGAATATGTCTATGTAGAATTTATAAGTCTAAAATTTAGAGGCAGTGACTTCTACCAGCTTCAGTGGTCTTTCTATTAGGTTCATGTATCATCTGAATGCAGATTAGGAGATGCTAAACACACAGAACAACTTTTATAATGCCGGTCTTCACTGTCTGCACTAGCAGGACAGAGTATTTGTCATAGAACTGCAGTCATCGGGGTTGGACCTCCGGAGATCAGCTGTTCCTTGAAAAACTCACAGCTGAGCCTGGTTTGCCTCTATTACAATTGCTAATGACCAAAGGGAAGGAAAAAAAGGATCAAAATTATTTTGTTTACGAATAAGAATGCTGACAAATATCCAATCCATAAACATGAAGCTCTTATGTTACAGTCAAAAAATTGTATAAGGTTATGTATAGATCAGTTGCAGCCTAATCAAATAACATGGGGATCAAGTCTAAGGAGTAAAATAGAAAAGAGAAACCTGTAAATGGACACCATCTTTGAATTATATTACAAATTAGAAAAACACACATTTACTTATTTTAACCTAAAGAAAGAACAAGATGCCTGCATAGAAAGATCTACTGAGGACTAAGAGGTTTTCAATTTTTATCAGTTTCCAGCAAACACGAAAAAACCCATTCTCTCACTAGCTGACCTACATTTTACTATGTAAACAAATAAACATTTAAAATATGCACTATCCTCAAAGGATGAGCTTAAACAAACAACTGAAATAGGAATCAGAAGAATAATGATACTTAAGAAGTGGTCCAAAACAATGCTTTGTAAGCACTTCTGCAATTACTGCTCAAGTACAAGGAAGCAAGTGACTACACTAGGTGTGAAACTAACTGCACGGTTGTTTTGGGATAATATGAGGGATTGTTATTTTGGTATTAATTGAAGAGGAAAATAAGCAAAATTATGAGCAGTAACATTCTTCTCATTGGCTGCAACCATGAGCAAAAAATTCCTCCACCTGCAATTACAGCCACACACAAACTCAATACATGAGCCCCAATCTGGGGAGCCCATATCAGATACTCCATATAGGTAGTACTTGAATATCAGGAAACACTTCTTCACTGT
>VYZM01003377.1:0-63218 GCA_013398915.1 Dromas ardeola
GGGGGGAAAACTTTTTTTTTTCTCTATCCCAGTACATGGAATTCTTTATAATATATTGAAATTAAAAATTTAGGATTTTGTATTTAAAGGACAACGGTGGTTTCCACATACTGAATGTAAAACTTTGAAGTGATTTCTAGGTACAAAACAAGCAAGGAGGAAAAAAGTTCCTAAAAGAAAAAAAAAAATCACAAACAATTTATTTTTAAATTACAAAAACTCCGCATGCAATCCTGTAATATTCTGTCAAAGATATTACATAAAACCAACCATGTCTTTCTATAACAACTTCTAAATTCAATGGCTCCATGAAAGTAATCTACATTCAATCACATAATTTTTTGTTTAAGCCAACTTTGACATGGGCTTCTTAAAAGTTAGGGATGTGAATACAGAAAAAAAAAAGAAAAAAAGAAATGGAATGGAAATATCTCTGAGATTAAACCTAATTCAACAACCACAGTGATAGTAAACATTAAATCACTGTTTATAGAATATGTGCCATTCTTTAATGTTTTGATTTTGTGAAGATTACTGAGAGTTCCTTCATTTTAACATGCAAACACCTTGAGATCTTAAAATTGGATACTAGATCAAGCAACTGTTATGAGAAATATATAAATACAGCACTGGAAAGAGGTTCCCATTATCAGTACGTAATGTGGCGTGTGTGTAAATTCCATTCGTACTTACAATGCTATCGGAGCTGTCTGTGGATATCTTGTCTTCAGGGAAAATGCATGTTACTTTATAATATAGTTATTGCTATATGCAGAATTTTCTTAGAGATTTTTTTATTGTGGGTTAAATGAGCGATGTCTCATAAAAATAGGAACACCTGTATATATTTACCGAGTTTTCTGTTTGAAAAGGATTTCATCTAGTGATGTTTTGCTGGAATTTTCTGCTCTGTACAACTATTTATGGAATGAGTAAGCAAACCAAAGATTTATATGTCATACAATGTAGAGACATTATCATATTCACAAATGTATTTCCATCTTTCCTATATGTTTTTTACAAATAGCTGATTTCCATTGTTGGCTGCTGCTGTTCCTAGCAGGAAAAATCAAAACAGCGTCTGCTTATACTACCGTCCATTATTCACACTTTGTATGCAATCAAATAATTAGCTGCAAATTGAGCAATTTACATAAACTACAGCACCAGTTCAACAAAAGATGTCATGTGTAGAAGGGAACAGCTTTAGTATATGTGACTCAGAAATGTATCACCAAATCCTTGTTTCTGCATCTTTTCAGCTGACTTTTTTTCTTTACTGGCTCATTTACAATGCTGAAGGTGTTTGAAAATTACTTTTTGTATGAGGCGAGTGTTTCTTTTAGTTTCATCAACTTCTTTGCTAAAAATTAAAAAAAAAAAATAAAAAAATGCCCCTCTCTGTTTTCCTCACTAGTATCCTTGAACAAATAAATGCTTTTTTAATGGCAAAACAACCTGGGAGCTTTACTGTCAAGAGATCATTTCATGATATGAAGAGCTTGGTGGCAATACCAGTTTAAAATATTCCATCTCCTTGCAATGGTGACAGGAGGTGGAATTATTCATTTTAAAAACTGAATCAGTTTGCTGCTCCCACTCATCAAGTGACTCCACCAGTATCTGTTGCCAACAAAATGCGGAAGGTTACAGGGGCAGGAATGACAAACAGTAGTGGCAAGGAATGGAAAGAAAGGTGGGAATATCTAAAATCAGGACTACTGGACGTTTTGTATCAAGCAAGTACAAGCAATTACAATAATGTTTTGTATCAAGCACACGTTTGATAAAGTAATGAGCAGTACAACAAATATTTGGAGGGCAAGATGGGGAAAAAAACACCAAGGATTTCGATGAATACTTTGACATAAACATGGAGAATCTGGAAATGCTTGACTTACCCCTCTTTTCTAAACTGTACAGTGATGAAGATAGATAAATAACTGCACTTTTCCAGTGGAGTTCATGGTTTGTAAAGCTGTCACTGCTAACACTTGGTTGATAGCACTGGGGAAATGACCGCTCACAGCACAACAAGAATGCAGATTGAATTGCTTTGACTATGGGTGTCTTGGGAGCTTGCTAAACATTTTATCCAGGAACGAAGCCCTGTCACTTCTTAAAACAACCAGAAAAACTGCTGTGTGATACAGAACATATTCTACGCATCTTTTAGACTACTTATCTCAATTCCATTTAACAAAAACAATGGTAACTGAACTGACAGCTGTACCAATTCTTGCTGAAAGTATTCTTAACTTAATTTGCATTATGCATAGTTCACTGCTGGACAAGAAAACAGTTGATGCTAGAATTAGTTGAATTAATGTGCAGAAAATAATTAAGAAAAAATTAATTTCATACCCAATTTTAGTTTTAGCAGGAATGACCTTTTGCACATAAAGAGTTCTTTGGAAATTTTAAAACAAGTTAAACCAAATCAAAAGGACTCCTATTGTTCCCTGAAATGTAAGTCTTTCATATTTGCATTACACAGTTGCTACTTCTCAACCAGAAATTGGAGGAATGTTTGGGAAAATATAAATATGCACTAGGAAATTCAGATCTGTTTGATGAGGTTAACATTTTACCATTAATATTCTGCATCTCTATAATGTTGAAAATTCACCGTCAAAATATTTTTGTAGCCGTTCCTTGTAGAGAATATACACTGAGTAGAGCTGTGACTTTTAACACGGGCCTGAGTAAAGTAATGATCGAACAAGGACTGAACCTCCCACTCTCCAAGAGTCTGGGTCCAAGCCTGAACAGCTGCAGCAACAAAAGGAGGCACCATCACATAGGGCACTGGAGAAAAGAAGAGCAGGGCTGTAATGAATAAAGTTCTGGAACTGTATTTTAATAGGTGGTTAAATAATTGAACAGGCTGCTCATCAAATCAGACTGAATGTCTGCCAACAGGTTTGCACTTTTGATGGCTGGAGAACTAGGACCTGTTTTTTTGTTTTCTTTTTTAACTTCAAAAGAGGCAATGAAACAGCATCACTCCTAAATCTCATTAACTCTACTATGATGGTGAAGCTGCAAAAAAACCCTTAAAAATATCCTTTTTGGATGCAGGGTCAGAGCATAATAGCTACCAGAATTAGGACTAAAATGGGAATGAATTCTGCTAGTCCATCTACAAACAAATAATTTCACTTTGCTTATATTGAAAAAATAAGAATATGCATCTAACTTTTATGTGCTCTCAACTGAATCACATATAGACAAAACAAAGCCAAAGGGGAAAAAATGAACTGTGCCTCAGATAAATCTTCAGTTCTGTGATGATGGTGTATTCCTCTAATGTAAAATCTGTTCACGACTTCACACTTGATATATATACACTCATCTATGTAAATGTTTTTGTTATTTAAAGTTAAAAATAATATGAAAAAATTAAGATAGGGAGATCTATTTGAATAACACTAACTATATAGTTTTAAAAATTCCTTCTTGCGTAGTATTTATGCTGTGCAATAGTAGTTTAAAATACATACAATTTAATGATATCATATTATATCACATTATATAACCTAAATGTAATCGGTACTCTTACTAGTGTTCCCAGTGTGTACATATGTATACCTTAATATACCCAAGTATACGCTATGTATAATATATATTACCTGTATATATAACACTATATAATAGATAGATTTAGACATAAAAATATGTATCTATAATTTATTGATATATATATATACTTATATATACCTATCTGTCTAGTTTATAAGCCAACCAAAATGCACTGAAAAAAGTAAGCCCCAATAAAATAAAGTATTTGTACGGCACACTGAGAAGACACCGACACATAGGTATCTCTAGAGCTTTCCAAATGTGAGAACATGCAGCAATGACTGGCAAACCATCATCATAGAAACTCTAAAGGCCTGCCAAATAAGGTTCCCAAAATTATGTAGAAATGAACATTACATATGTATATATATAAATAACCTCAGAAGTTTCCCAGAAAATCAGTATAACCTATCCAGTGATTATAGGTCTAACTTAGTTGGGAAGAGTACAGAGGGGCTTTTCAACACTTATATATTCTAATCAAGAGTGAAAGTGACTGTAGCAGTCCTTCCATCACTACAAAATAAAGAAAAATATTATAAAGGAAGCCAAAGAGAGAAAGTACAGAGAAAAAAATGTTAACAGGGATGAATGTTCATGTTTCTTTATCAAGCACACTGTCACTCCAGTATAGAATTCACTGTACTTTACAGGGGGATAAAGGAAAGACAGGAAACAGCTATCCAAATGATTTGCTCAGTCAAGGGAATCAAGGTCGTTTGAGTTCTAGGGTCTGCAGATCACAGTTGTTCTCATTTGTTCCTGATAATGGGATGCAATATTCTGTGCAGTTTATCCAGAAATTAGTGTATTTGGCAAGTTCACAGCATAGGAAAAGAAACTTTGATATTTATCTAAATTAGAAATCTGATAATCAGTTATACAATGAGAAAAATACATAATGGAGAACACTGGGGGAAAGAAGGGGAGATAAAGAGAAAAGATAGAAAACCTCCTATTCACATTTAACATTTAAGGTGATATTAATGTCTTCAAAAATTTGAACTCAAAATAGAACCTTTTTTCTTGCAAATGGGAACTGTATCAAACATTCGTATAATGAGATGCTGTGTCTAAAACCGAAAAAATCTAGCTGTATTCTCAAGACTCATTTATCCTATTGAAGAAGAAGATGTCTGTGGAAATCACACTATCTATTATGAAATTAAATTAAAAATATTATAAACAAGTAAAATCAAACCAACCAACCAACCAAACAAACAAAAAAACAAACAAAAACCAACAAACCCAAAGCAAACCTAAAGAAGTGTACCTTTCTGCTGTGGTTCTGTCATTCTGAAGTCCCAGTTCACTGGATGCTTCTAGTCTGCAATGTTATCATATACATGTATACATCAAATATAATTATCTTTGTTTGTTCAGAATGAAAACTCCTAATTCCCTAGTTACTTAAACTCATCTGACCGTTGCTGTTTTTGCAACTGATTGAACACTTCACAAACTCTTTACTCGTAGTGGATCTTTTAATTACATTTCTTTCACCTGTGTTCAAGTTCTATGCCAGTGTACTATGCCTAGTATACTCCTGGAGCCCTCAGCACAGGAGACCTGGACCAGTGGGTCCAGAAGAGGGCCACAAAAATGATCAGGGGGTGGAGCACCTCTCCTACAAAGAAAGGCTGAGAGAGTTGCAGTTGTTCAACCTGCAGAAGAGAAGGCTCCAGGGAGACTTTATTGTGGCCTTTCAGTACTTAAAGGGGGCCTACAGGAAAGATGGGGACAAAGTTTTTAGCAGGGCCTGTTGTGATAGGACAAGGGATAATGGCTTTAAACTAAAAGAAGGAAGATCTAGACTAGATATAAGAAAGACATTTTTTCCGATCAGAGTGGTGAAACACTGGCCCAGGTTTCCCAGAGAGCTGGGAGGTGTGCAATCCCTGGAAACATTCAAGGTCACGTTGGTTGGTGGTCTGAGCAACCTGACCTAGTTGAAGGCATGCCTGCTCATTGCAGGGGGGTTGGACTAGGTGACCTTTAAAGGTCCCTTCCAACCCAACACATTCTATGATTCTATGATATTATAATAGATAGGGCTGATATGCTACTCTGCACAACAATTTACAAAGAATCACTGGTCAGTAGCACAATGAACTCTTTCCAAAGACTGCAAGTTCAATAGGTCTTGCTAAGCTACATTCATGGTGCTCTTTTCTATATATTGATGCCCATGCAAGTTAAAGACTAATTAGACGCCTGAGCAACACCTTAGCCCACAGTAGTTCTGTTTTGGCCATCTCACTAGTATTAGGAATGTTGAGATCTTATTTCATAAAGATTGAGAGTGGAGTGCTTTTTTCCACCAGTTCACATAATAGTCCAAGGCCAACAATAAATTATTTTCTTTTTTTTTTTTCTGTTTTAGTGCTTTCCTGCATATTCTCCCAACCTCACGAGCATAGTCAGGGTGTTTTTATACTTCTGAATAATGAAAAAAAATTGTAAAATAACAAATGAAGGTAATAGGAGAATGTCTCATAAATCTATCCCTAAACTATTTCAACAAGTAAGTTTTCTCAGGAAATATGTCACCATAACAATAAATAAATACAGAGAACTTCTGAAATTTACTTCTGTGTTAGAGCAAAAAATATGTAGCTGACTTTGTGTGTGGGAGTAATGTGTCAGAACTAGAACAACAGGCATATTTAACAAGTTATTCACTTATCAAATGTGTGACATGAAAAAGTACACAGATAAAAACCCAGTATTAATGGACAGCTATGCTTGCTATAATAAGTGTAAGTGCTAAAGTTCAGGAAATGTTTGCCAAAATTTGCAGCAGTGGAGAAGGCCTAGAATGACTTCTTTTTTCTCCAAAGGTGTCTCCACCTACCGTTGCTATGTATTTTGATCAGAGATGAGTTTTCTGCCTATCTAAATTCAGCTATGAAAATTAATCCCCAGTAACTAAGATTAAATATTTTGACCCTCATTTTTAACTTTTCATCCATGTTTTTGAGGAGTTTCAAGGCATAAATTTTAGGAAAGAAAACTTCCATATCTTCAAGGAGTTAGTCAATAGGACTCCCTGGGAAACTCCCCTCAGGGACAAGGGAGAAGAACAGAGCTGGCAGATCTTTCAGGAAGTCTTCCATAGAGTGCAAGAGCTCTTGATCCCCAGCTGTTAGAAATCAGGAAAGGAAGGCAAGAGACTGGCATGGCTGATTTGAGACCTGCTGGTCAAACTAAAGGGCAAGAAGGAAATGCACAGGCAGTGGAAGCAGGGACAGGTATCCTGGGAAGAGTATAAGGACGCTGCCCGGTTGTGGAGGGATGGGCCAAGGCGCAGCTGGAGCTGAACTTGGTAAGAGACGCAAAGAATAATAAGAAAGGCTTCTACAGGTACGTCAGTCAGAAAAGGAAGGTCAAAGAAAGCATATCCTCCCTGATGAACAAGACTGGCAACAACAGGCGAGGAGAATGCTGAGGTACGAGACAATCTTTTACCTCAGTCTTCACTGGTAACCTCTCTCCCCACACCTCTCAAGTGGATGGACTGCAAGACAGGGACTGGTGCAGCAAAGTCCCTCCCACTGTAAGAGACGATCAGGTTTGTGACCACCTGAGGAACCTGATCACACAGAAATCTATGGGACCTGATGTGATCCATCCCAGAGTCCTGAGGGAACTGGCTGATGTAGTTGCCAAGTCACTCTCCATGATATTTGAGAATTCATGGCAGTCAGGTGAAGTCCCCAGTGACTGCAAAAAGGGAAATATTGCACCCACTTTTAAAAAGGGTAGAAAGGAGGACCCTGGGAACTACCGACCTGTCAGCCTCACCTCTGTGCTTTAGAAAATTAGGGAACAGACCCTCCTAGAAGGTATGCTAAGGCACATGGAGGACAGGGAGGTGATTCAAGACAGCCAGCAAGGCTTCACCAAGATCCAGTCTTGCCTGACCAGCCTTCTATGATGGAGTGTGACTACATCAGTGGACAAGGGCAGAACTATGGATGTCATCCATCTGGACTTCTGTAAGGCCTTTGACATGATCCCCCATAATATNACATGATCACCCATAATATCCTTATCTCTAAATTAGAGAGATATAGATTTGATGGGTGGACTGTTTGGTGGATGAGGAATTGGTTGAATGGTTGCATCCAGTGGGTAGTGGTCAGGAGCTCAATGTCCAGAGTGAGAACGGTGACAATTGGTATTCCTCAGGGGGTCCATATTAGGACCAGTACTGTTCAGTATCTTCATCAGAGACATAGACAGTGGGATTGAGTGAACCCTCAGGAAGTTTGCAAATGCCACCAAGCTGAGTGGTGCAGTTGACACACCTGAGGGATGGAATGCCATCCAGAGGGACCTTGACTAGCTTGAGAAGTGGGCCTGTGCAAAACTTATGATGTTCAACAGGGCCAAGTGCAGGGTCCTGCAACTGGGTGGCGGCAACCTCCAATGTAAATACAGGCTGGGGGACAAAGGGATTGGGAGCATCCCCGTGGAGAGAGAATGACTTGGGGGTACTGGTGGATGAAAAGCTGAACATGACAATGTGCACTTGCAGCCCAGAAAGCCAAACGCATCCTGGGCTGCATCAAAAGAAGCACGGCCAGCAGGTTGAGGGAGGTGATTCTGCCCCTCTCCACTCTGCTGAGACCCCACCTGGAGTACTGCATCCAGCTCTGGAGTCCTCAGCACAGGACAGACATGGACCTGTTGGAGTGGGTCTAGAGGAGGGCCACAAAAATGATCAGAGGACTGGAGCACCTCTCCTATGAAGACAGGCTGAGAGAGTTGAGGTTGTTCATTCTGGAGAAGACTCTGGGGAGACCTTATTGCGGCCTTTCAGTACTTAAAGGGGGCTTATAGGAAAGAAGGGGACAACGTTTTTAGCAGGGCCTGTTGCGATAGGACAAGGGGTAATGCTTTTCAACTGAAAGAGGGTAGGTTTAGACTAGATATAAGGAAGAATTTTTTTCCAACGAAGGTGGTGAAACACTGGCCCAGGTTGCCCAGAGAGGTGGTAGATGTGCGATCCCTGAAAACATTCAGTGTTATGTTGGACGGGGTTCTGAGCAACCTGATCTAGTTGAAGATGTCCCTGCTCATTGCAGGGGAGGCTGGACTAGATGACCTTTAAAGGTCCCTTCCAACCCAAACTATTCTATGATTCTATGATTCTATAAAATGTATGTTTACTGTCCATTTGGCATTTATTATCCTAAATATGCTCAACTATTCAGTGACAAATTGCTAAGACATACTTTCCCCCTAGTTATTTTTTTACACTTTCAGATAATCATTTTTTTGATTCTCTAGAAGAAAGGGGCCCAGAAGATAGGTTCCTTCGTTGTGGATCATAATTGTATATCAGAATTACATTTTAAATCAGGTAGCTCTTCTAACATTAAATAGACAAAGCTAAATAGCCATGGTCAAATTTCTCATTTTCTTTTGTGTGGCATTGAAAATGTACTGTGCAGCAACTTATAGATGGGAAGTGTTCATTAGACTAAACACTTTTGTGGGAAACACTCAAAAAATTCATAGAATAAGTGACTCAAGAAATCTTTTTGTTTCTAGATTTGACAAGTCTTAGAATGTGACATCATGCAATTAATTAGTTTCTCTGAGAACTAAGAATTTCTCCATGTTAGTTTTCTCTACATTTCTGTCTAGTTTAATTTTAAATGTCCTGATATATTTGACTTTTACATTTTCTTACTAAACTCTGGAATGACATTACACACTTCGGAAGGAATGTTTTCATGACAACATCAACAAATAGGAACTATCAAGTGAAATACAGAAGTTGCACCCATCTATAAAAATAAATAAATAAATAAATCCTTTATCTCTCCCTTATTTTCTAATAAACTTTTGTTTCAGTAAGTATAGACATGTAAGCTTGCTCACTATAGAATAAATTTATGTCAAGAAAAGATATTTAACAGATTAATTTCAAAATTAATTTGTAATCATTTTATGTGAAAAGAAATATGTGATTTAAACAAAGATTTTCCCCACCTTTCCACTCATAAAATGGCATAAGATTTCCCTAGATTACCCAATTTTGAAGTAAAAAAAAAAACAACTTGGAAAAAAAGGTTGACTTCTGACACTCAAGAATGGACATCATGTAAATTACACAGAAAATTCATTAAAAAATTTAGGAAATTTTTCCAGTGTTTTTAAAACTTTAAGATAGACCACAAGTTATGGAAAAAAGTGTCCTAGATGTATATTGCTAGTTCTCATTTTCATTTAAAATTCATTCTGAATTTTTCCCCTTTCACTGGAGTTAATGGTGATTACGTACATCATACAGCTTTTCTGCCAGCTATAAGCCATCTTTACAGAAATATATATATAATACACAGGAGAACAAAAGTTTAAGATTAAAACTAGTTCTTGGACTAGGATGTAAGTGGTTATAGAATGAATTATTAAACTGCTTTTGAAATTTCTGAAATTTGAAAACCTTACTATGGCAAAATTCTTCAAGAACAGTTGAACAGCAATAACAGCTTCATGGACCAATTCTGATTTTAAATATGTAAAAGCCTGCACAATACCTATTATATTCTGAAAATGCTATTAGATATAATATACAAAGTAGTGGGATTTTTCACATTACTTGTTGACAAACTACTGCACAACTGAAATTAAAATTAGGTCTAATCTATTTTGTCCAGTTCTTTGAAAATGCTAGTGATGTTAAAATTTGATTAATACATACTGGGAGAACAGTTCCACTAGCTCACACATCAGTGGAACGGCATTTTGTGTAACAGACTATCAAATGCCAACCATGAAGTAAATTAATATGCTACCCCAGGAAAAAGTTATTTTAACAGAATTTTAACTACTTGTCAAAATTCTATTTAAAGCATATTATACTGTTTCTCTATGTTTATGGCATTTAACAGATAATATTAAGTGTTCTTGAAACAGCTATTGCCAATGAGACAAAAAGAAATAAAACATTTGGATTAGATTTCTGAATTAAATTTTCTCCTCTTTCTATTTCAGATATTTATAAATACACAAACAATGAAATAAACAGGGTGGGTTTAAAGCTTTTTTTTACATTAGGTTGCCAACTAAAATTTTCAAGATGCATAAGTGAAAAAACTCTTGAAGGCTGTTTTCAGAATTCCCCTACTTCTTTTATGCATAGAAGCTAGTGTCAGAAGAGTTTAGAGAAACCATTTTGATTCATTGTTCTCTATGACACCACCACATTTCCAAAGCTGCCTGAAAAATAAGCAAAAAAGAACAAACAAAGAAAAAAAAAACTTTAATATGTTCAAAAGCTTTTTTAAAAAAGAGTGATTCACCTTAAACTCATGGATAATGCAATTGTATAATATTAAACACAATCTGCTGTTGGCGTTACTGATTTGAAGGAACTTTACCCTTTTCAAATTGAGCTCTTTAATTCCCCTTTAATTCAATGGGAATATATAAAAATTAACTTTTATATTCCATATGTCCCTGAAAAATTCAAGTAATAGAAAGAAAAAAGAGATTTATAAACCTACAGCTTCAATCAGTAGTGATGACATTATACAATGAAAGAGAATATGGTCCTCATAATGTGCAAAGGGACTTGGCCATGCTAACATATAATTCTACCCAGAACCTACTCATAGTTGGAATTTAATCCTTTCCTGATTTGAATTCATGCTTATGAAAGAAAAATGTCTTCAGATACCTCTTGTTCATGCATTCTCTAATAGTTAATTTACATTTTGTTATATTTGAGTTCACATGTTGTGTTGGTGTGAGCTTTCCCTCCAGATGTATTTTCTGAATTACCTAGGAAAAGAGGAGAGAAAAAAAATACTTTGCAAATATATATTATATTGTATTGATGCATTTACTCTTTATTAAACTCCTTCTAATGCAATGGAATCTTACAAGAAATATTACTATTTCAAAGATAAATGTTTAAACCTGCACCTCTGTGTGTGTGAATACCTTTGTGACCCTTACCATTATTACTTTAGTGCCAAGACTATTAGTCTATGCCTTTTCAGGTGACTTTTTTTCCAGTTGGAGGGTACATACAGGAAGAATTTTCAAAACCTGTGAATGAAAAAAAAAATGAAGTCTCTCTACGGCAGAGACTGAATGTTTTGATATGGCAGTAAAAAAGGAATCATGCGTATTACTGAATAGCCTAGCAACTGTATCTTATTTCTCTTTTGAAGTTCACTGAATTGAGCTTTTCCATGTGGACAGTATCACAGTCAGTTTTTCAATGAAAAGTAGATATTACGAGAATGCTTGATTATCTATATCCTCTATATCCTCCTGAATATGGATTTCCTAAGGTTTACATTTCTTTCAATTTACTTTCTTCCGTGATTACAGAGCCACAATCTCATTCCACCCTCAAAACTTGGAACCAGTTTCCATAATCTTGCAGAGAAATTTGCATTTCTACCCAAATAGTTGGGTAGAATAGAAAAATCATACGTTTATTTATCAATAAATGTCGTCAAACAAGGAAAAAGAAAATAAAATTGAAAAGTCAGTTTTCTATTGGAAAAAACAGTTTTCAATTATTTATTGATAACACTTGGTGCATATCTCAAATAAATGTTTCAGCATTTACTTGCTAAATATTATGTTCAAGAGTCATGAAATTTAGGCATCGCTCCAATGAGCAGCTTAGAAAAGCGATGCCTACTACGTTTCTCTAAAAATCCACTACCAGGTCAAACATGGCAATGTGCACATTGATATAATACACAAAACTAAATGTCAGATTGTCCATATATTTTCATATTCCAACTGAGTTCTGATTAAATAATATAACTATTTAAAACAGAAGTTCACATTTTTTAATATTTTCAATAAGTTCATGCAGAAATATGAAAATATTAGGCTTTATTGCTTGCTGATTATATTCACAATTATAACAACTGTTTTCTGATGTAAAGAATAAAATAATATAGTTAACTACAAAGTATTTATTTTTGTGCGCATTTTGGGAGTCTCAGAAGAAATTCATCTGAAAACTAACAGTGCAAACTAATGGAAAGAAGAATAGTAGTCAGCAAAAATGCTAAGTAATGCTTTCTCAGTTTTTTCATATGTGGTACCATGTTTGGTTTTTATATGGTGCTCACAAGAGGAAATGACTGTTCATCTAAGAAGACTGTGCATTTAATACTTCCCATAATATAATGTGTAAAATCTCACCAGTGTATCTGAGATGGAGAAAAAGAGACTGAAGGCAGGAATGTGAAAAATCAGATCTACAGCAGAAAGATTTTTCAACATTTCTATAGTATGAAATGCAGTAGAAGTGGATGGGAAGAAATCAAGCATTTGTAGTATTCCAGAACTTAATAACAACAACGAATGAGGAACTAACTTTGTTTAAGAGGCAAATATTGAAGACTCATGTACTCCATCCCAGAATGATGGAAGGCTTGCTGGATATTGTTCTATTAATTTTTATGATTTTTTCTTCCTATATGGAGAAGACAATAAAATCTACCTTCTTGGGAAAGACCTTTTGGGAGAATAAAGACTTGATTTTGATCTGAAATTCCAATCAGAGGCAGTGAATTTGGAGCTATTTATCAAAGCATGCAAGATGGTGGCTCAGTTATTAGCTGTAAAAGGAGGATCATCCACATGATTATCCACATCCAACAATTTATTAGTTGCAATCAACTGTCTAGAGCAGTTTGCAAATAAAGTATATGGTTTTAGAGTGAGAAATTGGCATTGGTACAGCTTATGAACAGCTAATCCTTCTGATCACTTAACGATGAGAACATTTGTGCTATGTATCCATCAGTAAACAGATGTTAAAATTTGAAAGTGCTCAGGACTGATATTGACATAAGCAGAATTTGATCTTGAATACATAGATTTGACTATAGGAACCCGAACCAATGTTACGTGTTCTTTGAAACCTGCTTGATTTTGGGTTAAACTCAGGTTAGTACTGCCGTGATATGCTATTTAATAAGGGTGTAGTTAATCTGAAGACTAGGAGTTATAAAGTGTTTTCATAGAGTTCTGAAAAAGAGGAAAGTTTGCTTCAGGGTTTGATCTATTACTGAAAATAAGATACTTTTAGTACCTGCAGTTATTGAGAGTAAGGATTGTCACATCTACCATGCTCAGTCATTTTTCAAACACTACATTATGTAGGAGCATAGCTGATTGTTCCAAAGAAGATATTTAAACATGGAAAAAAATGCATGGAGAAGCCTTTGAACAGTCACCTAATCCAATATTTTACAATGGTTAGGATCAACTGAGTAAAGAATACCAACACCATTAAAGCATAGCATTATTAATATTTTTAGGTATTTGGTACAAGTTCTGCACACATGCAGTTTTAGTTCAGAATTATATAAACCCGTATATCGATAACATATAAAAGAACTTGGAAAACAGGAACTGGTACCTTGAATATGGAGAGGTTATTCTGAGTAGAGTTTCGGAGTTTTGGGAAATAAAGGAAAATTAATCTATTGATCATTTTGATCCTGTATGTACAGAAAGGCTAGAAAAGATCATGGCAAGATAAAGCTATAATGACACAAAAGAAAGATAAAACTCAGTTTTTCTCACAGATGAGAGGTTATATAACTTGAAATATATGAAGCAGGAGGATCTCATAGAATACGAATCATTGCAAGTGTGGAAAAAATATTTTAAAAAATTAGGGTTTTCTGATAAAGAATTTCAATTTATTCTTCCAAGATTGGGGCAGTAACATCACTGGCAGATCTGGTAATAAGGGTTGAAAGGACATATGTAATTGGCCCCTCAGTATTCCTGTAAGGAATTTGTGAATGTCTTTTGGCAATACAGTATCACAACCCCAAACTAAATGTCCAGTACTACTTAATAGGTTGAAGAGGAAGGAGTCATCTAAATGAACATATAGATTTACTGGCAAAGTGTAATGTACTCAGGTGGCTATGACACAAAGGTCAGACACCAGAACTGATAATGAGACAAGTTTTAAAGCACATGAAAAGAGAAGCAAAATTTAAGATTAATTGATAACCCTCTTGGATTATTTGCTAGTATATTGTGAAATATTTATTTGATATTTGAAAATACATCAACTACTATGTAGTCACAGAATTTGAGAATATTATTTTTATAAAGTGCATTTGCAGTAAAGACTATTCTATTCTATTAAGTCATGTTGGTAAGTAGTATGTCTTTCTGTATGGTCTCCATGGATTATATCTAACAACTCCCTTAAAAGGTAGAGTTGCCAAAAAGAAAAGTTATTCATCTCTTGTGAGCTAGGTCCAAAGAACATTATCCTACTTGGAAGTTATCAACAGAGAAAAGTTAAGTGATTTATGCTCAGGTCATGATCGATATCCTTAATTTAACTAATGGAGACAAACTCTGGCTCCTCAGCGTCTTCTTGTCTGCCAAGGAACTTAACCTGGGAGAAAAAGATAAACCTTACTCTCTCAGTTTTTTACAATTACAACATGATTTAAAAAAGGCTTTAAGTGAGAGGCAAGGCTGAGGGAAACAAGGTGTTTTACATAAAGACTTAGAATTTCCAAGGTATAGGTAAGCATAGTGACGGTCCTTAATCATGAACTGATCTTTCATACATACATACATATATATATATATGTTTACGTGTGCACAGCAAGTAGTTGGGAGACCTGAGAAGGAACTGAGAAATTATAATAAAAGACAGATTCAGTAGCTCTTCCACTCTGAGGATATGCTTACTGTGACTGGGTTTTCTTTAATTAAATGAGGCTTGATATGCCCTGAATATTTATTAAATTTAATGGTCAGTTGAGTAGGAACTTTTAATGTTTTGCACTCCATTTTCATTTATACTTTCTAATACCTCACTATTATGTATTTCTTCACTATTTCTCTTTCGCTGAATGTTTTTGTAAAAAGAGACGAAGGCTACTGTGAACAATCAGAGAGCCATGAACATATTTAATATAGTATGAAAATACCCTTTCCTACCAGACTAAAATACTACAGACTTAAATAAGACTAGAATTTCCACTGTTTGAAAAAAGCTGTGTGGAATTAATCAGAAAATAAATACCAAGAGGGGTGACACAAGGAGCATTGCTAAGTGTAAATTCAGATGTGAATGCTTTCTCAACAATGAATACTAGCGGCATATAGAATCCAATGTAATTCTACTACCAAACAACTACGGGAGAATATCAGTTCATGCAAATGAGGCTGAAACAAAATCAAAATGACACACGTGCACACACTGTCTTAAATTCATGTTCCCTCCAACAACGTCACCTTTCATAGAATCATAGAATGGTTAGAGTTGGAAGGGACCTTAAAGATCATCTAGTTCCAAACCCCCTGCCGTGGTCAGGGACACCTCCCACTAAACCAGGCTGCTCAAAGCCCCATCCAACCTGGCCTTGAACACTTCCAGGGATGGGGCAGCTACAACTTCACTGGGAAACCCGTTCCACTGCCTCACCACCCCGACTGAAAAGAATTTCTTCCTCATATCTAATCTAAATCTTCTGGTTTAAAACCATTACCCGTCGTTCTGTTTCCACACTCCCTGATAAAGAGTCCCTCCCCATCTTTCCTGTAGGCCCCCTTTAGGTACTGGAAGGCTGCTATAAGTTCTCCCCAGAGCCTTCTCTTCTCCAGGCTGAACAACCCCAACTCTCTCAGCCTGTCTTCACAGAAGAGGTGCTCCAGCCCTCGGATCACCTTCATGGCCCTCCTCTGGACTTGCTCCAACAGGTCCATGTCCTTCTTATGTTGGGGGCTCCGTACTCCAGACGGGATCTCACGAGAGCGGAGTAGAGGGGCAGAATCACCTCCCTCGACCTGTTGGCCACGATTCTTTTGATGTAGCCCAGGATGTGATTGGCTTTCTGGTCTGTGAGCGCACATTGATGGCTCACATTGAGCTTCTCATCAACCAACACACTCAAGTCCTTCTCCTCAGGGCTACTCTCAACCCATTTCCGCCCAGCCTGTATTTGTGCTTAGGATTGCCTTTGCCACAAATTGTGTAACCATAACATACAGATCCTTTTCCTTTGCTCCTTTGGGAAACACATGTAAAACAGCCTTAGCTCCCTGTCAGGGGATGTAAGGATACAATTTCCTATTGAACTGGGTAAAGCTATAAAAGTAAAAATATCAAAGTATAAATACTACCATGAATCAAAATTAATGTCAAATTGAATAGCATTGATGGCTGGATCAGGTTTACTATGCAGTACTGTCAGCTATATTTACACGCATGCTGTAAGTTTCAATGCAAGAGTGAGATTTCACAGCAAACAATGGGAAAAGTTTACTCTCTCATTTTTAAATTAGACCCTGGGTCTTCTAGTGGTTATGATCATCTTGCAGATTGTAGCACTTGAAGAGCAAAAGCATTCTGCAGAACTAGACAGTACTTTTTAAAAATCTTTGTGATAATACTACTGCCTGTCATTCTCTTTCTGTTATCCTTTTTCCAGAACAGGCATTCTGTGATGGTGTGCTCCCCCTCCCCAGGCACCAGCCTGATCTTTGTCTCCTGTAACCCTGACCAAGTGATAACCAGCCTTGGTGGTCACAATGGGTGCATGTAGTCATGATGGCTGCACCAGGCTCAACGTGGTTTCAGTGAGACAGATAAAAACACAATAGCCAAGGGCTAACTTGAGCGATAGATATTGATACTGTGGTCAATATGAAAATATGACTATAGGTCAACCATCCTAGCTGTGTAAATAGTTAACAGCCCAAGAGCCCTTTGAGCCTTCCTGCACGGCAGCGGGCTGCGTGCCAGAATCTCCCCTTGAGCAGGGACACCCTCTCACTTCTTGAGATTCAGAGATTCCCTGCCGCAAGAGATCCTCAGTAAGTGACTAATAGAATGCTAAAATTTGAAATCTTAGCTAAGTGCTATAAAGGGTTGACTGCGCATGAATAATCCTTTAGACATAAACTGTTGACCAAGTCTGGGACTAGGATTGGATCCAGCCACACCTAGACCCCTCTCTGAGAGGGAGTTTAGAAAGCAAGGGGGTCCTTTCTGAACCTTGTGACTCAACAGGAGGGTCTCCCTGACAGTTCTGTCTGACCCTGTCCTCTGTGCGGTAAATAACCAAGTGTGCGTTGCCATCTTAAATATTGTTAAAACACTGTCACATTTACCATCAAATTTTGATAAATCCCCATTTTATGTCAATAAATGTATTGCTGCTTCTCTCTATGAGTGAAGTGCATCTCTCCATCCACGACACATTCAAAACAAAAAATTAAGTACTTTTTAGATACACTAAATGCAGCATTATGTGGTTTAAGTGGATAGTTTTAAGGAAGAAACCACAAATACTTGCAACTTCATCTTGTCTTCCACACACTGAAATTCAGCTGTGATCTCTTAGTTGAACCAAAATTCATCAACAGTCGTTAAAATATGGTATGTGCAGCTGAATACTGAAAAGGACTGCTCTCTAGTAAAGCACTATTTCTCTCAAGCAAAGAGTGATTAGAGCTTTCCTCAAGAAACTATCGTTGCTTGTCTCACCAGCCTTCCTCACTGTCTATGGCTTAGATAAGTGGCTGATGGGAATATTAAATAGTCCAAAGATTTTTATTTTCATCTCTTTCATCTGATGGCCAGTCTAAATATGGAAGTTACTGTAATAGCCCTGATTGTAGGGCTATATAGACAGACAGCTATACTGCTTTGGGTCTTTTTATCGCTAGATGAACTGCCTATGAGTTGGGTAGAAAAGTATAGCTTAAATTGTTACATTTTCCCCTCTCCAATAGATTACAGAGTGTGGATTTAGGCAATTGCTCATCTGCACCCAGAGACCTCTGCTCTGTGATTCTCCTTTGAATTGTTCTTCCATATGTATGTGGTGCTGCAAGGAAGGAGAAAGAAAGATTAAGTGGATGGTAGTGTCAGCAAAGATGTGAATGAGACAGAGCTTTGGCACTTTTTTGACTAAGATGTCTTTGCTTTATGGGTGCATTGCCAAGAATGACTGTTTGACTGAGGGGGATAGTTTCTAGAGCTATAAGTAGAAAAGAGAATTGTAATAAAAGTACACTAGGAGAAACCTTTAGAAGGATAAATAGGTATTGAGAGGGTGAGGTTATTTCTTCATTATTTTTAGTAACCACTCTTATTTCAGACAGAAGATTTTATTATGATGCTGAATAGCCACTGAATATCCACTTACATATCCATTACTTTTAGTAACATTAGCCCAAAATGCCCCTTTTCATTTCTATCTCCTTTTAGCTTTGCAAAGTTTCTGCAAGTCTCATGCTACGCTAAAGACTCAGAAAATTTTTGGAATTGGTATCAATCACCTACATTTTTTTTCTAAATTCTTTAGCAACCTGCCATGTAATTTGGATGAAGGCATGCAACACAAAAATTGTTAATTCTTACATTCATTTATTTTTAAAATGAGTGAACTCTGAATATGAGATTGATGCTTAGTGAGTACTTCTGTGAGTAGTTATAGGCAGAAGAATCACACATTTAGATTACAATCTGGATTTCTTTGACTCATGCCAGAGCTATTGCAATTTATTTTATAGTAAGAAGCTAACCTCTTGAAGCAAACTTCCAGGAGAGCATTAATTTCAAGAATTAGTTTACAAGAAAATGCAGGATTAATTTCAAATAAAATTACATACATCATTAATTTATTTTCATTTATGCAACTAATAATAACACTGGATTCATTGTCATGTAATGAAATATATTCAGTATCAATAATGATCAGACACATAAAAATTGGTGTTACAGAGAATGGGATGCTAGTTGTTGTTGGTGTTGAAATTAAACTAATTGAACAATGAATACAGTGGTTTTGAAGGAGGGCTTGAATTAATGAAATATCAAAAATAAACTTTTAAGTATGATAGTATCCTAAGTTATCAGAAAATTAGTCATACTGCCTATGGCTTGTTAAAATGTATAGGCCACATCCATTGATTAAAACAAAACAAAATAAAACAAAACTCCCAAACATTTTTTCATTGAATCAGAATTTTATTTTATTTTTTTAAATGTTCACATGTAGCAGAAACTGGTGAGAGGAGAGCCATCTTGCTTAGTGGAACTACCTCAGGATTTTCTTCAAACCACACAATAGTTTCAAGCTCTTGTAGAGAGCCTTTCCCCAGTGACTGCATGAATAGAAGAAGGCAAGCCCCAAGACAACTACAGATACATCCCATAGTCAGTAGTGCTGTGTGTTGGAGGCATATCAATATCACAGTAATTTAGAGATGGATTGGAAATTTGATTGGCATCAGCAGTGGGAATTAGGAAATTAGGAAAGGATACAAGAGGTGATAAGTAGGGAGGAGCAACTATCCAGGGAAGGTGCCTATTATTAATTACGAAGGGCTCTGATCCTAAACCATAATCATGACAGTAGACTTTCATGTTCAAAGTTACACTGCTCATTTAATCACTCAGTCCACAGTCAGTAAGACTTCAGGCACATTGGGCTCAATGCTGAAGTATAAGTGCTTTGAGCACACAGAGTGGCTAAGCACAGTCGCTTTTAGAAAACTGGACTTGCAGCAGCCTGGGAAAAAGATACACAGAAATCCATGCCTGTACCACAGCAGCAGGACAATGGATTACTGATTTTTACTGACCCGTTACATACAGTTAGTCACATGAGACAAGTTACTCTACATATTAGAATAACACAGAATTCTAGCAATTCATCCAACTCACACGAAGTGCGATTCCTTTGTTGAGTATATTTGCTTATTACCCTATACCAACAGGCAATTGCCATACTGGTTGGCACGGCAAAAGAATGAACTTGTCCTTATTTATATATCAAAACAGAATGTTTCTTTACCATCTTCTAAAAAAATGCTCATCAAAAAATAATTAATACACGGATTAGAATGTATTAGTAGTTCACATCATCCACGCATTAATGTAATGCTTCCTCCCTCTATTGTTTGGATTATTCCTTGTGGCATTTTGCATTGTCAAGCAGTATGTTCCATGTCAGAAACACTGCTGCTAATTTTAGTGATCTACATAGATATCTGCAGTGCCTGTACTGCAAATGACTCCCTGGAGAAGGTGGTGTTATCACTGATGATGACAGATAGGGCAAAACTATATATTTCACTGGTCTGGCAATAGGCATAGTATAGAATTTGCATACTAATGATTTTCAATATTTGTTTAGCTTTCATGCAGGGCTTGCGTTATCAAAAGAATGTAAGTTTTAAAGTTATTTATTTGAAGTTTTCTTTTATGGTTTCTACAGCATTATATGAACTTTTCCATATATGAACTTTTTCATCACATCTATGAACTAACTGTACATACATATATGCAATTTATACTAGCGACCTGTAAGTATGAATCACTAAGTCAATGCATAAACATGATACCAAAAAAAAAAAAAAGAGGTTACCTCCAAGTAAAAAACTGATCTGTAGTTTTTGTTTATTTTAATAAATTAGGAAAAAAAAATCATAATTAAAAAAATAATTTACAACTTAAATAAGAACTGAAAAAACTGCAAAAACTGCTAGGTTGAATCTATAGTTATTGGCTATATGTGAGAGTGTGTTAACTGATTGTAAACTTCTTATGTCAGGTAGATGAAAAGCAAAATCCTTTATTTTGGTAATTTAAAAAGTAACTACAAGAAATTGATTTGTTTCAATTTGAAATTCATTTCTAGTCACTTGCAAACTTCATTTCTGAAAATATATTTTGGGATTACAGTACTTTGACACTCAATACATTTCAGGACATACTCATCTTTACAAGAAGTTCATTTCGAATGACCCTGAAATTTAAACTCAACAGCATATTCATTAGCTCACTGTTTTGCCACCCACAACAGCTAAAATTTATCTCACAATAACTTTAAAAAATTATTTAAATATCTAGATAAATTGTGATGTGTTAATATATTTTGATAAGCAAAGATGGTAAATATGTCTAAAACATGTTACAAATGAATGAATATTAGGTTAAAGGTGTCAATAAACATAGTTTTGGAAGTACATTCTGTCCCAATTTATGTCGGCACTCTTCTAAGAAGTTGTATGATTGCCTAATTGAAATAGAGACTTCCTAAAGCAAAGGCTATTAGACATTAAGCATGTGCTACCATCTTACACAGCAGCTGGTTAAAGAACTGCAAACCAAGAACAGGAATAAGTGGTTGCTTTAACAATGGAAGGTTACCCTAGAAATCCCTTGGTGACCTGTGAGGGAACCTGTATTTTTAACTATACTCATCTGGAAAAGCTATCAAACAATGAAGGAATATATGATGATATCAAGATCAGTCAGAGTAGTCAAAATTAAAGTTGCAGAAGTGTTTTCTGATACTAAGTAACTGGACCATAAAATGACAGGAGAAATTCAGTATAATCAGTGTAAAGCAAAAATTATGGAAAAAAAGTCAGACAAGTGTATATATGTATATAGATAACAATGGATTCTAAACTAACACATTAAAAAAAGCATTAGAGTCATTGTGGTGTTTACGAAAATAGCAGTTTTTATCAGCAGTCGAAATTGTGGGGTTTTAGAAAAGAGGAAAAAACTATAAAACAAAATTGTAAAACATTACTGTGGTACTTCATAATTGCATAATTCAAATGTATTTTGAATGCTGAACATCTTTCGGGTCTCCTCAACTCCAAGGAAAAAGTACAAGTAAAAATGAAGTATGAAAAGACTTGCATATGAGGAGAGGTTAAATCAACAGGGATTCTTCACCTGGAAAAAGAAATGATTGGAGGAAAATATATGGTTGCAATATAGTGAGACATGAATAATGCAGAGAAAGTGAAAAAAAAGGAAGTGTTATTCACTATTTCACACAATACAATACCTGAGAATAATCAAAAGAAATGTTCAAGAAGACTTCTTGAACTGAACTGAAAGTAGGGTTTTTTCCACTCAATGTGCAAACGAATTGTTAAACTTATTGGCAACATGGTGTGCCAATATAACTGCTGTTGCTGTTATTAAAGTGATATCAAACACAAGGATGTAGAGACAAACTCCAGTTCAGAAGGTCCCAAGCTACAGGATGTCAGAAGCCGTGAGGTTAAACTGAGTGAAGTATTAATTTACTCTTGCATCCACAACTGGCCACTGTCTAACAGAAGATTTTGGTGTAGATGAGTCTTTTATCTTGCCCATTATCATTGCTTTTATGAGCATTTCACAGTCTGATCCTTTCTTGAAGTTAACTAAAGTGAGTGTCTGACTGCTGCATTTTTGATATGGGCCTGTGTATGAGTAAAATTAATCAACTGAAAACCATGACATTTGGATTGTTCTATGTGCAAACATGTGCAAAGAACTTTCATCTTGTTATAGGAATTGTTAATTGGCTGACAATCCTCAATAGTCACTGTGTTACAGTCTGTTGTAGAGAGTGATATATAGAGATGAGACTGAAAGGCAAGGTCCACATAAATGATAAGTAAAAATGTTCCCTTTGACCTAAAGTTACAATCTGAGCACAAAACTTTGCTATTCTTATTTGCAATTTAAATAGATGTGTACATGGCCATAGTAAATATTATACTCTGGTATACATTTTAAGATCATCACTGAAACTCAGATACCACAAAACTGAACACAGATGAGCTGAGAGAAATTTAAATTTGTAGAAGTGGCAGATTTTTTCCCCTCCCTGAAACTTGCAGAAAAGCAAAACCACAGCTTCACAGTTTCCTGTGATTCCATTCAAAGTATTCCTACATGCCTGAAATGTCTTTCCCTGTGTAATTGTGAAAGATAAACTAGTATTGACTCGTGTTCTATAAGAGAGAAAGAAAAGACCTAAAGGATTGCTACGGTGTTTATTCCATCAGTGCAGAATTGTTCCCTGATGTGTATTTCAAGCATTGGACTAGTGTGCCTTAAAAGACTAAGCAATAACTTTATGAAATACTTATTACAAGGAACCCTATTTCATGCCTAAAATGAATATATCTTAAAAGCATTACCCCAAAGTACAATACTATTTTCTTGATTTAAATCACATTTCTCTTGGAATTCCCTCCTTGCACGTTCATCAGGAACATGCAAATTACTATTATAGAGGAAAACAGTGGCAACAGCTTCAATTAAAATACCATTTTTACTACATTTTAAAACACAACTTTCCAGCAGAATCCTTGAGACTCCATCTTTATATACTTCTATATATACAGAGGTGTGATTAGCAAACATATCTTTCACAGCAATCTTAAAAAAAATGAAAAGAAAAGGTATGGGGTTTTGGGGGAAAGGGCAGGGGGAGGGGGAGAGGAAAAAAAGGAAAAAGTACCTAAATGTATTTTTAGCTTAATTTACTGTTGAGACTCCTCCAAGAAACTACTGTCTACATGTTTAATACAATTTCTTATTGAGAAAGGCAAGAAAGAGTACATTTTAATTTTCCCACTGTGGAAAAGTCAGCAATAACTCAGCACTTACTCATTTCTGTGTATTAGTCACTAGCTGGGCAATCAGCATCCATTTATTTTCACTCTGAACTAGCTGTTTACTGGATCACCAGAATGCCAAATATATATATATATATATATATATATNTTTGGGAGAGGGCTGGGGAAATTGCATCTTTCACTTTATATATATATATATATATATAATTAGGGTCATGTAAAGAATCATGGGGTATTCCAGTGAGAAGAGAGGATATTACAAAAATTGGAAAAAGTAAATGCTACCTGATGGGAAGAACACAGAAATTGAAGAGGGTGTCCATTGCCATTGCCAGTTATTGCAGTGAGGAAGTGTATCACACACACAGACATAGGAAACCGTGTGCTGAGCATAAAATGCCCTGTTCTGTTTATTTTATTTTTTTCTCTTGAGAAATCAAGCAATGGAAAAATGGTATACGTAACCCAGCTATAGTTGATAATAAAGAGTGCTTCTGTAGGAAGAATGCTATTCTGATGAATATAATTATAATGAGCAAAGTAAAATCAAAACATGCAGAAATTGTAAAAGAAGGTCATTGAACACTAAAAAAATATTACTGCATCTTGAACACACAGAACATTCAGTCTGTGATTCTTTTTTGAAGAACTATTTACAGTATGCTAGTCATAAATCAAAGACCTAGCCCAACACATGCATACGGGTAAGTCTTAACTGTGCAAGAGCAGGACACAAAAGACTCATGTAGCAAAACGACAAACAGCAAATTTTCAATATACGCAAGGTAAGACGTATATCCAGCATGAGTAAAGATAGGCACTTAGTTCCACTCAAAAAACCCCCACAACTTAGAAAGCTGTAACATGCAGGAAAACAGATGTATGGAGAAACATACAGAAAGAATAGGAAATCATTCTAGGGTTTATGTGTATAACGAGTAATGAAATTAACTTCTTAAAACCTCAGGAACTGAACAAGAGAAAAAAAAAAATCAAGTGGTAGCAAGAGAAAAATCAGAAAAGACTTTGCAAAATAGAAATGATACAGCTACTTAGAGTTAAAATCCTACATGGACAAGGAAACCACAACAATGTAAAGAGAAAGTTGTCTGCCTCCATGGGCAGAGCATGAGTGCTGCACGCTGGGGCTCCAGCACCCCATGCCACAGCAGCTGGATATGCCCTGAAGGAAGCTGCAGTTGGTGGAAAACCTGAGCAGGAGCAAGCTCCTGGTCGGAGCTGCGGCCCACGGAGTACCCATGCTGGAGCAGTCTGCTCCTGAAGGACAGTGGACTTGTAGAAGGGAACCATGCTGGAGCAGTTCCTGAAGAACTGCAGCCTGTGGGAAGGACCCATGTTAGAGAAGCTGATGTCCAGTCTAAACAGTTTCTAAAGCAAAAAAAATCTTATATTCTGTACCAAGTTCAAAGTAAAACCACAAAGATATTTCTCTGATGCATCTACAGCCTACTCAGTTCAATTGAAGAGAGAGATCTCAACTCATATTCCACCAGCAGTGTCAGTTGCTAAACACTTCCAAAGGATGAGTATGTGGAGACAAAAGGAAAAGGAACTTAAACTTAGCTTCCCTTTCTCCTTTTTTTAATTATTTTTTTAATTTGTAACGTGAATTTAAACATTTCCTGTGAAGTTCAGACACCATGGGATTAAAAGCAAACTTCCCACAGGCTTCAATGGAACTTAATCATTCCCCTTACTTTACATTGTGACTAGCAAATCTACTTCAAGAACCACTAAAAAAAAATAAATAACTCTGCTCTTCCTGTGAAATATTAAAAGAGCTTTTTTCAAATGTTCAATGGTTTATGAGGGAATTGATGGTATCTGGTCTCCTGTGGAGAACACTTCATTAGAAAACAAAAAACCCCAAATTCTAACGTTACTGCCTATGTTGAGATACTAAAAATATCATCCTTAAAAAGAAACTGATCAGACTATGTATCCCGATTATGAACCTCCATTCTATAATATGAGTTTTGAAAGGAACATGTTGTAGGTATGGTGGCAGAAACACAAACGAATTTTAATTCAGAAATGGCATTACAGAAAGCAGGACTGATGTTTTGAAATTGATCGCACAAAAGAAGTTGCACACTAAATAAGTGTAATAACACTTATTCTTAGTGAAATATGTCATGCGACTGACATTGCCCAAATTTGGCTTCCTGTTTTTCTTATTCAGTCATATTAATTTCATACAAACTGCTGAAATTCTTGAAAAGGAGTTTAAGCCATCTAAAATAGACATTATTTAACATATAGAGCTTTTCATACTCGTCTGATTCATGTTTTCTATTTCTAAAGAAAAATAAACATTTATAAAGAAAGAAGACTTTCCAGTGTCTAAAAAAAATATTGTCACCTTTAAAAATATTTGATATGCCAATGCAGTAAGCTTAAAGATAGCATACTAAACCCAGAGTTTTTGAAGATTTATTACTTTGTCCCTTTTCCACTCCTCAGACATGGGGAGAGGAGTGCAATGAGGGAGTTAAAACAGAAAGACAACAAAACCACAGTTATTTGCTCCAAACATCACAACCATAGAAGCTCGCTGATGAGAAATTAACTCACACATTCTCAGCTGTAGAGAGGCTTTTCAAGTACTTCTGGTGCTCAAAAGCCAGCCCTACTGTTCTGATTCCAAATTGCTTGCGTATGATTTCCGAGGCTGGCATCAGGTCTGTAAAGTTTAATCTTATCAAAGGATTTGGCTTAACAAATCTTGTGCACATTCAATATACCTCTTGTTTTCCATCTTCCTTTCTAATAAGAATATGACAATTTCCTCCAATAGAAATATGTGACAGTAGTGAATCTCTGCTCCTATTTAATACTGCACTCCTTAGGAAAGTTAAATTTCAGTTTGGTTTAATACACTTTACTGCAGTTTTAATTCAGTTCATCCGGACGCTGGTATGTACCCGGTGTCTCAGACAAGAAATGGATTTTTAAAAAACCTTAAGAGCTTTCTAAAAGAAGATTTCTGGCATTCAGTTTGCAAAGAGATGCAATAGAATGAAGTTCTTTTTACAGTGGCACACAGTTAAAGATCAGCTAAATGATTCAGTAATTTACCAATATGTTATAGGGTAGTTATATTTACAATAATTCAGAATATTTTTACAATGTAAACTTCCAACTAATAAAAAGAAATGTTGTTAACTACACTGCAATAGAAAATAAATGTATTAGCTCGGAGGCAGTCACAGAATAAGCAGTCACTAAATGATGTATTTTAAAGACAACTGCATGGCAGCAAGTCATGCAAAAGATAGTACAGAATTGAGATACATGTACATTATTAAACATAATTCTGGCATTCACAGTAGCCTATTAGACTTAGATACTTTTTTCCTGAATCTAAGTTCCCTGTGAAGGGTCAGAAAGTGTAACTTTTGTGCATTATTTTTATTATCTATTATCTGTCTTCACCACATCCATAGCCTGTCAGTAGTGATGTGCACTGCACTGTGCTATTTGGATTAAGAATATCTACAGTAGTTAATAATTAATGAGTTCAGGCACAGGCATTTTCTGCAGTGTTTTCCTTAGGCCCAGACTTTCCAATTTTCTGCCAAGTTTCAGGAAGTTCACAAAAAAAAAAAGAAGATCAATGTGCTCTCAGATGCCAAATACAGTAAGCCTTATTTAGGCAGATATATAGAATAAAATGTTCAGCGACGGCCTATAAAATCCACCTTTACTTATTGGAGGTATGATTTATGCACACCTGACAATGCAATATACAAACACTAGTACGTGCAGAATTCTTCAGAGAATTCTTAAACTGATAGACAGTTTGCACAATATATTTTTGTCTATACAAATCCTGATTTTCAGATCAAAGGGAAGGGAGAAAAAAAAATTAAGCTGCCTTTATTGCCATGCCAAAACCCTGGTCTCCAAGGCCTTGTATAAAGCTGAACTAGTCAATTTGTAATTAAATCTTATAGGGTACAGCAGTGATACTCGTTACAGAAAAGGCATTTTATGGTCAGCAATCTTATTTGCAACTAACAGGATGATACAAAAGTCATAGTTCACGGCAGCTTTATATCTGTTATTTTACACTGGAATAATGCTGCACGAACCAATTAGCCGATATAATAGTGTCACTGTGTATTTAAAGAAAAAACTGGATCAGGCGAAATGTCTCTGCCTTTCTCATATTTATAATGTTCTGTGTATCATTGGAAAAGCAGCTTTACATTTGAAGGGTCAGCCTTGTGGGGTGCTAAGCAATAAATCTCATAAAGCACTTAGCCTATATATAATTAATATAGGATGGCATAACTCCCATTCCACAAATAAGATTTTTCCTACAGTTTCAAACAATGGCCACAGTTCCAGAAAATCAAAAACCAAATAAAAACTATTAAAATTAAAGAAAAAAAAAATCATTGCAGCAGAACAGCTTCAGTTAATGCATCCATTATGGTGAAAGGGATGAGAGACTGTTTTGATAGACTGCTGAATTAAGTCAGCAATGCACCGACTGTAGCATAGAGGTTTTTCGCATCCATGAGTGCTGGTAAGGATGGCATTTTTCTTTTGTTGCTTTGTTTGAAACAAAAATGATTCAGGAATATCACAGAAAAAGGAGGATAAATGAGAGAGGAAGAAGACTGAAGGACTAATGAAAGATTTGAAGGGTGATTAATTTACTACCTTAAATTGAGTTAAATTCTTATTTTCAGAAACCCTCTTTCATCAGATTCTTGTAGATTTCCAGGTAACTAAGATCTATATAAAATTTTACAGAGATGAATGGTGATATACACAGGTGATGAATGTTTGTAAAGCAGACATGGTATTTAAATTAGTGAGTAAGGTTGCCACTGAATTCTCAGAAAGCCATATATTCTTGCAAGTTCTACTAAAATGAAATCATAATATTCAGTTATATTTTTACAATGGCAAGTGGATTTCACAAGATTATAAAAATAAAAAACCCAAGCCTGTAGGGAACATTTATATGGTATATCTTTGTCCTGTTACTACATAACTTTTCTAGGAAGATGCAAAGATCTTGTGGAATAATTACTAAATTGGCCAGAAATACAAAAGTACAACATTGTTCACACATTAAGGAAAAGTATAAAATCAAGAGGCTTCTGAGGTAGAAAACAGCTGCAGCTGGCATGAACGCAACATCTGCAATTCCCGGTACACTATTGCTTGCAAAGCTGCGCAGGGGATGGAACGGAATGTAAACTTCCGTGGCCTTGCCCTGTGACGTATAGCAGGTACAGGAACAAGACGGTACTAGGAACAGATAAGCGGCCTACTTGCTACCCTGAGCCCATATCTTATCAAATTTTGATGAAGTGCTGTCCTTTGTGCAAACTTTGCTCATCATAATGTCATTATAATACCAAAACATACCTCCACCCCGAAGGCAACCCGCCTACGTGAAGTGAGAGAATTTTACACCACTCATAGTAAAGGTATTTATGACTAAAGTCACTCAAAACTCCACCTTGTGGGTAAAAAAACTAGTATAAAAATAGCCTGAGAAAGGGGGGATATCAGGGAAGACCCCATCGGGAACAAGTTAGGGAGAACTCCATCACAGACTGCCTTTGACTTCCGGGACCAGACGACGGGCTGAGTCTTTCTTCCCCCCCGCAGGGACGCCTGTGGGTAAGACTTAGACTATACCGAGAGCTTCTTCGGGAAACAGAAATTTCTCTAGAGGATCTCTTTTCTACTTTTATAGCCAGGCTGTATTGTTTATAACTTCGTCGCGCGTTTTGTATATGTAACAATACTTTTATTTGCACGTGCTTTTGCAGACAGTGTATTTATCACCGGCAATCCAAAGAACCTACATATCTGTTCTTTAAATAAACTGCACTGTTTAAGTAGCTAGTCGTTTTGGTTTCTCACTGAATGCGACCAAGGACTCGAGAGTGGCCATGCTAGTTCATGAGCATGACTAGACTGAAGGTGCAGTCCACTATTAGTGTATCCAAATTGTAATAGTTTAATACATGTTAAACGCAACTGGACTGATAGTGGCGAATTGGGCATCACTCAGAATTTAAACTTAGCCGCACCTAGTCTCCCACCTTAGTGAGGAGTGTTAGAACGCAAGGGGGTTTATTTTCTGCCAAAACCGCTTTGCCCCTTTCACGCAACAGATCTTCATATTGTTGCACCCCTGAAAGTAACCTCAGTATGCGGAAGTATGAATGGAAGAAAATGTTTCATCATAGACCCTCATTACTAGTTCCCCTCTTTCTAGACAGTGTGGAGGACAGTATCAGTTTAAACCTGTAAGTAAATCTCATTTGGATATTCAGATTGCCTCTTATCATGACAAGGGATTTACTTCAGGCTTCCACCAAAATATCAACATATTTACACAACAATTTCTAATTATATTCTGCTATGATAGAGGAGTGACACTTTTTTCCCCTTTTAAATATTCAATACTGTTTTAATTGGCTGACCATTTCAGCTTCACATTTAAGCAAGACAGTAATTTTTATAGGTTTAGAAAAGATATCCAGGTATATTAGAAGATATTAAAGAAGCTTTACAGCAGGATATATATGGGCTTGTCACCAGATGCCAAAAAAACAAGAGCACTTCAGAAATGAAAAATTAAAGCCACTTTTGAACATGGTATCATGGAGGAACAATTCTACTTCCTTCAGCAGGAGGTTTATACCTTCATCTCTTTCTTTCCTTTAAAGAAAAATTAAAATAACAGGCTTAAGGAAATCAACAAAATGGAAATATTGCTGCGGAATTACCAGACAACCCATCTTTCTGATAGCTTACTGACCACAAGAAGAAAATGGAAATCAAACACTAAAGCATTAATTTCTACAACTAGGAATCAAAACTGTAATTTCCTACACTACCGCTGGTGTTCTGATGAGTTAAGAAAATAATGCACAGTTTTTTTCCTTAAGTAGTAATATAGTTACAACAGATTAACTTTCCTTGCCTTGTGACTAGTTTTCTTTTGTTTTCCATGCATTACCTAGAAATGAACACAGCTGGGATAAGAAAATTTAACTAAGAAAATAAAAAAAACATTGAATGAATGACACAAGCATTGAAAGAACATCTATAATATTTAAGTGATACTTTCCAGATTAAAAATGTACATAAAAATGTCAACCAAAAATATTTTCATCTAAAGAGGAAAATTATTGTGTAAAGTACCAGGTACAGATTTTTTACTATTCAGTAAGTTTAACATCTTTAGCATTACATGCTCAAAAGTCAACTCACACAAAATATTTTACATTTCTAAAGGACGAAAAATGTTGGGTTTTTATTTGATGCCATTTTCTTTATAGTATTTGAAACTCATGGTTGTCTTGCATTCGCATTTAATTAGACATAAATTTTAGTTTTGTGTTCTTGAAAAAGAAGAATTATTGATTTTAAGAATTTAAGAAGGCTTTTAAGAAGAATTATGTCTCTATAAATGCTTTTAAATGTATATACTGTATTTGTCACCACTGCTTATTAGATATACATAGAAGGTTGAAGTTCATTGTTTAATTTACAGATTAGGTGGTGTGGAAGACTTTTCATATAAATACTGTGAATTCTACATGATTGATCTAATAAACTGTCTTTCATAAAGCCTTAGTAAGTACTAATATCATAAAAATATCATTCAGCAGTGGAAGTGGTGGGAAAAGAGAGACAGGAATAATTCTTAATCCATGCAGTGTAAAGTTTTCCATTTGGTCTACAATGAACTGTTCTTGTAAAGTGGAAAGAAATTAATTGCATTTGGTTTATGTTTCACCTCAGTATAGAACATTCACTTCTCAACTGAAAAGAATGAATTGATTTCTAGACATATTTTACAGCTATAAAGATCATGAATAAAAACTTTTAATATACTGGAAATATTGCTTTTATGTAATAGTTTACATGTCCTTTATTGCATTAATTTAATATCATAACTTGGGAAATAACAGCAAAATGTACCAAAACATCTTTCTAATACCCACACTAGGAAAAAGAAAATAAGTTGCAACAAAAATATAGTTTGAGTTAATGTGCCTTTTATCCATTGCAAACATGCTAATAGACTTCTAGAAAAATTGCATTATTTCAAAATTGCAAGATGATGTACTTTCAAAATCAGACATTCAGTAAGATTTTAGGACAGTCTTAGGCTTAACCAAACCTCCACAAAAATAAGCCTGAGATTTATCTGTGGCCCCCCTGACCCCCAAAAGAGGATCTAGTGACAAAACAGGAAATTTAATCTATCTTTAATATATAGTAATTACAACAAAAATCTTTAGTGACAGAAATTAAAAGACTTGTTAGAAATCTTGACACAACAGTCAGCAGCCATTCATTTGATCTTATAGAAGCTAGTCATAAACTCTCCCCAGAATGATAGTTATCTACGTTATATTAATCAGCTTTTCATGAAAAAAAAAAAAAAAATCTAAAATCTCTAATTAGGGGGAGATTCCAGCTGCCAAGATCTTGACAGAAACAACCTGTATGAATCAAGCATGTTCCATCCAGTAGCATGGTTCTGACGACCCCTGAATGTGACCTGCTCCCAGTGGAAAGCAATTTAATGCTCTACTGCACATAGAACAGTATATATGAATACAAAAAAACCCAGATAAATTACTGACAGGTATATCTGAATAGGACTGCTTCTTAGCCACTTATCTGTAGCCAGGCAAGCTTGTTTCACCTCACTTTAAAAGATAAAGACACATGGCAGGCTGCCTCTGCAAGTTCTCATTAGGCAAACAGCCTCCATTGTCCATTAGTGGTAAAGTCTCCCTATTATTTAAGGAAATGTGACAGCAATGGAGGTGAAGTGAAAACTATCTGATGGCAGGAAATTCATCAGTGCATTACAAAGCTTTTTGCCTTCTACAACTTTCACCAGTCTCTTTCTCTTTCTACTTTTTTATCTGACAGCTCAAATGCCCCAGGGTTATAGCCATGGCAAAGGTCAAGAACGTAACAGCAGGGCTATAAAATGAGGCTGTTTCAGGGAGAGAAGCTGCCAAACACAAAGAAGTTTATTGAGCCCTAGACAATGAAATGAGAGTCCACATCTCAGCAAATTTATCTTAGTAGCTGCCACTGCTTTTGAAAAAACATTAAGAACCTTAAAAAAGATTTAGGACTTTTACATACTCTCTGAAACCTAATAAAACTAAGAAATATTAAAATATCTGTTATAATATAAATATTAGAAATATTTCATTTATGTTGGGAACCATTGTAAATATGCATAACTAATAGGTAGCCTGTTTTTTAAAACAACCACATCAATCACAAGCTACTAATGTAAAATATTCATAAAATAATATAAAATATATGGCTTATATCAGGCTCGTTTAGTGCACATACAGTCGGCTGTCTTACTAAAGACTAAGTCACTTCACTATGATGCTCAATTAAAAATAAACAGAAAATGCATTGTCTTCTTTCTTCTTTCAATAAAGACAAGGTTTGCAATACTCAGATGTCAAGATGAAAGGCGAGAGTTTGGCTAATATTAATTTAATCCCGGAAATTTATGGCTTTAATTTTTCACAATCAGTGGTAGTAACAGGGTGAAGTTGAATTACCTTTCACAATGTCCAGTAGTACACTTATCAGGTCAAAGAACAGGTTGGTTGTCTGATTAGAAAATCCACAATGCAAATTCCTGCTAAAACAAAGCAGACAAAGACAGGCTCTTAGCTTCCTATTCTGTCAAAATGTTAATCTTTACATGTATACATATTCAGTATGTGCAAGGAATAAAATAATTTAAAAAGGGTGAGATATCTTCTGCATACATGTCCATTCAGATTTGATTTTAACAAGAGAAAAAAGACTGTCTATTGTCAACAACTGATTATTATTATGATGTACACATTATATAAAAACATATTCTAAAGCAAGTCACACATGAAACATTGTTAGGCTCAAACACCAACGGTTTTAGATAGATATATAGCTGTATCAACATTTTACATTCTCCAGATTGTATATTAACATATATGATTCAAGCAAGAATAGTTGTGGTGGGTTGACCTTGGCTGGATAAAGTGCTTTTAGTTTTAAACTGTTTGTATATGACTAATTTTTCCATCTAGTTCCCACCCATACAGATACCACTGCAATATGTTACTGGATGAAATAAATAACATCATGTTCAGAGACCTGGGATCATTTTTTCTGGTTTTCATCTTTAGATTTCATGGATTCAAGAATAAGTTAGATGCTTAAGGTGGAAAGCTTGGATGAAAAATGGTGTATCTTCTGTTTTGAACATACATCTATACTGTTCTGTATTGTTACAACTGGTAGTTAAGGACTGTGTCTAAGGAAGTATATGCCATCATTCCATCTTTATCTATTCCACATTAAGAACAGAATAATAATAGAAAACAATGTATAATTATTTATTTTTAAATTTGAATTTTTCAGGAAAAATAGCGAATTTTTCAGGAAAAGTAGTAAATTTTTCAGAGAGAAACTGAATTTAATTATCTCAAAATTAATTACAATGCATTGATTTCTACTGTATTAGCTGCCAAACTGTTTGTAAATTGTTACCTTAATTTTTGTATGTATATAATTCTATAGAATCTAAATGGAACTTTTGGAAAAGCTAAAAAGGGTAAGAAATAATTTAACCAGAGCGACCGTTACTGTTAGAAATTGCTGAAATAATGCTTATCAACAAATAAGGGCCTTAGACTTTACAATTAATGATAGTACTATGCAGATTGGTTAGGCCTATCTAGTTGTAACACTCATTTTTGCAAATGCACGTTGCTTTCAATGCCTTTATCTCATCTGCAATATCTTAGTAGAACTTTTTTCTTTTTTTTTTTCCTTTTTTTCTCATGTGGAACTGATCTTTTTTAAGAAATATACTTGAATAAAACAATTTTGTAACGTACGTTTAGAGGTTCTTAGGAATGTGCTTCAGACATCTCAATATTCTAAGACTAAAACATTCATCATGAAACTTATTTAGCCTTGAGTTTCATGAATGTATTTTGACAGTGCAAATTTTATGTTCAGAGTAGATTAAAATGTGTTTAAAGAAAGGTAGATTATAATTATTTTTGTGTGTGTGTTTGTACATATACATGTATATACGGATATTTATATATCCCTTAAACAGATACTCCTCCAAATCTGTCACATAAACCACCTTCTTCCATTATATAGACAAAATCCATTGTACTATGCTAAGAAGTATTTTGGGAACATTCCACACTAATAAAAGTACGATTTTTTTCTCCAGAAGTTATTTATCATATACCTATCTGTATCTATGCCTAGTTCTACCTCTATTTTTCTATCCATCTATATATTTATATATTTATATATATAAATACATAGGTATGTCCATAATTAAATTCAACAGAATGTGGAAGAAGAGAGGGAGTACTATGCCTCTCTTCTTCCTGTCATCATTAACATGTCTCTGTATGGCATACTGCTTCCTTATCTGTAGTATATGCACACACCCCCCAGTTGCTGCAAGTACTATTACATGCTTTGGAGATGTCTCATGTTAATTTCTTTGGGCCCCACTAGTTGCTAATCTAGATTAAGCTAGTATGTCCTAATCACTCTTTCATGTGTCCAATGGAGGATAACTAGCATGCAATATCACTGCCAGAGAACTTTACTTACAAGGATTTGCACATTTCCCCTTAAATCTTGGGTCACCAGAAGCTAAGAGAACAGCAGATGAAGGTTGCATAACCAAGACACCTTTTTCAAAGGTAGTCAGAAAAAAGGGAACAATACCAAGCAAAGAACTAAGAAGCAGGCAAGTTTGCACTCGGAAAGAGAATGTGATGAAAAAGAACAGATGGAAGGGAGGAGGGCTGCCACGGGACCTGGTCCACCATCATGCCCAATGGAGGAGCAGAGGAAAAAGAAGGAAATGATCTATACAAAGAAAGCAATGAGACCAATGTACTGAACAGTCTTCAGAAGAAAAAGCAAACACAGTAAAGAGGACTATCAGAATAAGTAAGGACATTTACATGAACAAAAATGGTTTTAAAAAAAGTAAGTCTTGAAAAGTGATATCAAAAGTGGTACAGGGTGAAGAAAAAAGTGTTGTATAATTATCTAAGATTGCTGTAAGAACTATATGTAGAGTAACTGGATCTAACCAGAGATAAATATAAAAGACATAACGTATTAAATAGATTCATATCTCTAGAATAATTAGAAAAATTTGCATTAACCAAAATAAAGGAAGAAGTTCCGTTTTGTGTCAAAGAAGATTTCACACACAGAATTTCTTAAAACACGTAACAGCAAGTTGTTAAACTGTAGAAATACTAAAAAAACCAGAATGCATAAAAGCATACAAAATACAATCTAGTTGTACTAGCCGTATGAACCCAGATATAGAATTAGTTAAAGCATTTTAAGTGTCTTTATAAATATTTTAATGATAGCCTTTTTTTTTTTCATTTCAATATAACTTTACACTTTTCATTTTTAGTATTATTATTTAGCTCATTTGGGGTTCAATGTAGATCAATTAATGTCTTTAAATAGGTGATGCACAGCTTTATCTAATACTCCATGACAAACGTTTTCCTAGGTTGCAGCACATAGAAAAGAGATAGGCAACTGTGATCATTGGCTGAAAAATCAACTTCTCAGTTAACTGGTTCAAGAATCAATGCACAATTGATTTATAGCAACAAGACTCTCAGCTTCACTGTAGACCTTGATAGGGAAAGACGAAATGAACACTTAGAAACATGAACTGGAACTTTTCCAATTAAATTCAGTGTGCTTATGACATACACAGTTTAGAGTGAAGAAAACACTTATTAGAATGAATTCTCAGCAGCACTGTCATTGCTGCATGGGTCTTTCAGCAAGCCAAGTTCTCTCTGGTCAAGTGTCTATGAAAGGAGGGTCCTCAGCTCCTCTCATACTCAATCTTACCCCTAAATAAAAGTAAAAAATTTAGTTATTGCCAAATGTCATAATAAAAACATAACATGCCCAGCTAGCCTTTTAAAAATAGAATTATATTTTGACAACAGGGATGTAAGTCCCCATTAGCACTGCCTTGCTGTGAGTCAGTTTTTCTTGTGATCAGAAGCTGCGCCTATACCTGGCCCATTCATCTTCAGCTACTCAGCCCAGCAGAAGTATTCAGCCTGCTTCAGTGCATACCATAGACTAACATTGAAAAATTAGGCATAGTGCTTTGAAAAAGATGTTTTCAGAAGCCTGGAAGTGCAAAACATAAGCACATTTTAGAATTTCTATGTATATCACATAGAAATATGTGAGATATATATGTATTAGAGAACCATGTTACAATAAATACATAAATTATATCCTATATAGTCTTATGGTCTTATACGCATCTGATGGGATGACCCTGGATGGCTGCCAGATGACCACACAGCTGCTCTCTCACTCCCCTTCCTTAACAGGACAGGGGGAGAAAATAAGATGGAAAAGCTCATGGGTCGAGGTAAAGATGGGAAGCTCACTCATCCATTACCACCATAGGCAAAACAGACTCAACATGGGGAAAATTAATTTGATGCATTGACAATTAAAAATAGAGTATGATGGTGAGAAACAAAGGCAAAATCTAAAATACCTTCCCCCCTCATTCCCCTTTTTCCCAGGCTCAACTTCACTCAGTCGTTCCCAACTCCCAAACAGTGCAGGGGGAAGGGCAATGGGGAATCAGTCCACAACAGCTCCTCTCTGCTGCTCCTTCCTTCGCTCACTTTTCCATGCTCTGGCATGGGGTCCTCCATGGGCTACAGTGTCGATCTCACTCACATCACCACATATAGATCTTACACAGAGGAGAACTATTCATTGAAGAGGAAATTAAGATCAGATTTAAGAAATTTGCATTATTGTGCTACATAAGGTAAGTAATTTTCCCTTTCTGTCTAAAGAACTTTAATCTATTAAAAAGGCTGGACTCCTTGCTTGTCCCCTTGCTGCATAACTTGGATAACTAATTTTTGTCTGCTTTTATATTTTTTCTCTCACTTTATATACCAAAATTCCTGTGTTCCTTTACAGCTGATTTTCTATAAATTATGTTTTCACATATTTGAGGAACTGAAATAGCAGCATACATAATATAAGTGAGTAATACTAAGCATTAAATGACCTCAGACATTAGTAACAGGTATTATGTCTCTCATCTAAGGCTGCCAGAAGTATCTTGTTTTCAATTACGTTTTGAATTACTTCCAAATTAGGAAAACATTTTCAAACAAAAATGCTGAAGTCGCTGTGAAGAAAATTCTATTTTCAAAAGCGTTTCTTCTGCTTTAAAGTCAAAATTTCACTGAATTGACATGGAATTTTCCCTCCATATTACCCACAGCTCCATATTCAATCCTGTTTTTCATATTGCCAACCTGGTTTCTGTCAGCTACCTCCAGCGTAAATGCGAGGAGAACTGGTCTCTTCACATCTTGAAGACAACCCTTTCTGATATATTACTTTAGTGCTATGGTTAATTATCCTTCATTTTCAATATATCCACACAAAGAAAAAGTAAAATAAAAAGTATAACAAATAAAACCCCTGCAAAGTTCACTATCAGTACCAGTGAAAGGAAAACATACCTAAAACTGTAAAACTGAGGATGTACATCTTAATTTTCTACTCAAGCACTATGCAGTAGAAAAGCATTTCCAATTTGTATAGCAGTGTCATTGCAAGGAAAGTGATTTTTTAATAAAGAAAAAGCATAGTCAGTAATATTTACAATATCATGCTTTTGTGATTAATACTGAAAGCATGACTAATTGTAATACATACAATAGAAAATGATTAATGCAAACTTAAAATTCAGTTGGGGAATATTATTTTGATCAAAATTAAGACTTGAAGAATAAATTATCATTAAAGTGACAACAAAAATAAGATATAGTCAGGTAACTTCAGATTATAAAAAGTGATTTTAATATGTCTGATAGGATGAAATGAAAAATATCATAAACCTCAGGATTATCTAAAGAACTAATTTTTGTGCTGAAACTTTGACCTTATTTGAAGAAGCTTTAGTACAATTTATGGAATAAATTAAACATGACAGAGTCATAAAATACACAGGTTCCAGCAATTTGTTAGAGGAACTGCAATATCTTATAATTGTGAAATGTTTAACTATATTTGTGGCAATACCATCAATCATAAAGGTTCAGTGTGGTATTTTTGCAAATGGATAGTACAAATGGATCACAGTTATTTTCCACTTTCTGTTAACTATTAAAAATTAATTTCAGATTAGGATTGTATGAAACATATAACCTTATGTATAACAATACATAAAGATGAAATCTAACTTTTATGAATTTAAAGTATTGCAGGAAGTCACATAACTCTCTGCTTAACAGAACTGCATTTCATACCTAATAAGATGATCTTTACCTTTTTCTTTAAAAATAAAAACATAATTTTGTAATTGAAAAACATAAATAAACATTAAAAACAAACAAAACAAACTAAAATACCAAAATAAATTTCTAGGATTGAAAGGAAGGAAACTAGACTTTGTGTAGTTGGTAGAGGATTAAAAAAAATAACCTGTAAGTATTTTATCAGTGGAAAAAGGCCAATGGGCTGGATTCATATTTTTCAAGGATCTGTATGAGAGAGTAACACGAACATCATGTTGAGTAACTTTGATAGTTTGTTGAAAACTAACGTGCATGAGCTAATAATGCATGGATGCATGTCACTGTCACTCTCAATGATAAGTCAACATGCTTGTTATGATAAATATAATATCAATATGCAAGAGGGAGTTATCTCATGAAATTGTTTTTAATATCAAATAAACAGATGGTCATATTTCAGTTTCAGAAGTCTAACTCTTATGGATAAGCATACCAGAATTCTGTGGCAACGACCAAACAAGCTTTCTGATGATGTTATGCAGCATCTCAGGACCAACAACATCATCAGAAATTTCTGCATATGTGTATGTTAAGAAACATTACAGTGGCATCCATCTTTAACACAAGATACCCTGGAATACCTTGTAAAATCTTGAAAGTGCTAAAAGAGGTGAGAAGGCAGTCTGGAAGGTGCGAAGAAGCATAACTAGATTTCTCATTCACTTGAAGTAAATTCTAGGACAAATTTAAAACATCTCAATTTCAAGGTTCGAAAAATAGATGAGACAATTACAAGCAATCGAACCAAAAAGCAGCAAATTAGTTAAACTACATAATCCTTACTGTCTCAGGCAACTTATACTGCTGCTACCTTAATGAGGAAGGTATTTCATATTCAGATAAAGATCAGTCAGAATGATGCTTATTGTCATATCACTTTTTTCAGTCTTCCACATCTGAATATAAGATTGGGAAGAATGACTGAAGAATAGCATTTCTCACACAAGACAGTAGATGAAATATAGACCTTCCTCTCCTGATTTCATTGTTTGAATTCGAAAGACGTAGAACAGAACAATGGGTTGTTCATTTTCTCTAAAAAAGATAGGTCCGTCTAATCAGTGTAAACCTATGACAAGAAACTTGATAGTCTTAAAAAGATGAAAGAAATTACTTCTGGCTGAAGATACCAAAGTGGATGATTAGCCTAACAATAGTTAGCACAGCTCTTTCCTTAGGCTTATCTGTAAAATAAATTATCAGTTTCTTTGATGCAATGCTGTAATAAATGAATAACTGTTAAAAAAACCCTTTATCTTCCCTATTTTAAATAACAGAGATTTATTAAAAATTTCCAATTTCCAATCTCTATTAAGGAGAGTTCCCCAACATTCCACTCATTTCGGTGCCCTCACAGGAAGTGGTAATGCATATATATCCACTTGAACTTTCATGATTATGCAGTGATCCTCTTATTTAATGTTATACACAATAGGGATTAGATGCTGTCTCCCTAAAGTTTTAAAGCACATTTCTGATTCTGTGTCTACTTTTACAGGTAGTGTGATGATTACAAGTGGATTAACAGGTCAAGGCAATGAAGACCCTACAGCTACATTACGCACATTTGGATGGGAAGGTTTATATGGCACTAACATTAATCTCATCATCTGGACTAAATTATCAGTGCCAGAGTCCTGTAAGGGCCAGCAGCTCCCTCCGGACCGGCGGCTGGGAGCAATGGAGGGACCCTATGGGGGGCAGCAGGGCAGGTTCTGGCAGACAGAGCCTGACCCACCTCCCCAGCCAGCCCCACTTCCAGGCATCGGGCAGCTCCACAGGGATCAAGGACAGGCTGGGACATCAGTCCCCAGGTGGAGGGTCAGGATCTGGCCCCGTGAGGGGAACCCGTGTCTGATAAAACCCTAGGATGGCTGTGATGGGGATGGAGCCAGGCTGAGGCTGAGCCAGGCCATCAGCCCACAGGTGGACTGATGTGAAACAGTTTTTTCTCATGACCACAGATAAAACCACGCTGAACCTTTGGTGTGCCCAACAGAATTAAGTTTGCAAAGAAATAAGCAACAAGGAAAAATACAAAAAAATTAAATTAAAGGCATTCAGTAACAAGATACAGAAGCCAAGGAAAAGGCAAAGAGACCAGGAAATGGTATCAAGACAAGAAAAAAGTCTCTGTGGAAGACAAAACAATGAGCTGTAAAACCTGAGGGCTAGTGGTTGACAGCAAATGTTAAAGCGCAAATTAGTTTTGTCTTCTTATATAGCCTTTCACATAAGATGAGAGTTCTCAGTGGTTTGAAAATCTTTTAGTGTGAGTGCTTGGTAGGCACTGAAGTAAGTGGCACAACCCCACTTACTATTTTGGAGTCTCGTGTCGGCGCTATGAGAAGGCATTTGGTGCTCAGCTGGAGTGGATTTTCCAGTTTACTTTCATCTGAAAGGCATCTTGTTTACACACACTTTGCAGTCAAAACCAATCACAATAAACAAGGAGGATCAGGGGTTTTGTTTCAGAAGTGCATTACTGCTTCAAACTAAAATGCTAATGAAGATTCATCTTTTGTCAAATATAAATGTGGGGCAAACTACCAGAAACATGGTCTCAACAAGATTACTTTTCTCTGCTTTTCTGTTGCAGGCCAGTCCCTAGAGAAGCTATGAACTCTATTCATCTTCTAACAGCATGGAACTTCCAAACCATATTCAAACATTGGTAACACATACTGGCTCAAAGTCATGAAATTTAGAGAGCACAGGCAAAGCATGTTCAAAAACATCAGACCGTAAAACAATGTACTAGTTACTGTCTTATCAGATACCGTAAAATTAGATATTTTAAGTTCAGAATGAGAGGAATACAAAGGGACATAAATTACCTCAGATACATTAAAGAATATTAAATAATTGATCAACCAGATAGGAAAATTGCAAAAACCATGCACTCCGTGCAGTAACTTAAAAATAAACTGACTTATCCAAATAGTGAGATATATCTCCTACTCTCCACATTTGCTATTACTCAGTTCAATGTCAGCAGCATGTTATTTATGAAGAAATACGTCATGATGAGCAGCATACATAGTTTTGTTGCCAGATACTAGAACAATGAAGAAAAATTGCTGTTTTCCATTTTCCTTTCTTTTTCTTTCAACTCCTTGTTAACTGACCAAGACTTTTATAAGGACAGTAATTTTAAAAAATGTCAGTTGGTAAAACCAAAAAAACAGAGCTCTAAATCTAGTGGTGATTGAACTCCAGCCATTTTCTTTTTCTAGTGATTCAGTAAGAAAAAAACCCCTTCTCTATGTTTTATATCAATTCAGAAAAATGTGCAGTTACCTGAATGTGAGACAGTTTTCTTTTCCTGAAAGAAATTAGGCAGTTATCTAAAAAAGCGGAGACACATCACTCCCTCTGAGTAAATTAAGGTTTCTGACCTCCACAAAACAAGACCACACACAAATATCTACATTCTTGTAACAAATTACGAGCAATCTCATCAATGACAAAGACAGTGGGGTCTTCTTAAATATATCATTCCCATAGTTCTGTTAGAGAAATTATAGCTTGAAAGATCATACATTGTCTATTTAAATTATTGAGGTTACTTCAGCTCCTGTCTACAAACTTTCTGTTATGTTCCTCTGCATAACAGTTAAGCATATTTTGCATTTTGTTCCAAAGGTGGCTACATTTCAGAAGTGGATTAAACAGTAACCAACATTCCTCTTTGTGTACATTTGAAAAGTATTTTGCAATCAAAGGTGCTTTGAAGATGTGAAATAATATACAGGTGACGGTCTAAAATGAGTTTTGGAAGACAAGAGAAAAGAAATTAAAAGAATAAGATTGTTACATATTTCCTAATCAGAAACAGGAAGCAGAACATGTTTTCTGTCATTGTCTCCATTATCTCTTATTATTTCTAATGACTCCCTCACTTATTAGTTGTGAAGTTTAACAAAAACTTAGCATAATTTAAAACTGCAATGTTGAGAGAAAACTGATCCACAAGTGTCTTTTATTACATCATCACCAAAACATTAAAAAATATATTTTTCCATGGAACACAAACTTTACAATAAGTCTTGCTGTCCTGAAGGGAACAGTAGTGGTGCTTTGTGCTTCCTGCTGCAGCTGTGAGGACCTTTAGGAAGCCTTATCATTGTAACAAACAAATGTTTCACAAACATCAGTTAATTAGTTCCTACCAATCTCTGTCAAATTAGGTAATAATCATATTCCTAGAATATATGTGAGGAAAGGAATTGATTCTGAATCTCAAAAAGAATTTTCTTTGTTGCTCGCCTGTAAAATAGAAGGAATTTTTTATAATACAGGGATTATATGTAGTTATATGTACGATCTGTCCACGTACAGAACTATTTCTGCTGTTCAGATTTCCAATGGCCAAAGCAGGATGTAGTTTTAGAAGTACTACTAAGGAAATTATTTCAGTCAGTTATATGGAGAGAGCGAGTGAAAAATGTCAGTAATTATACTTTTATAGATACCAAGAAAGCTTGCAAGTTCAGTTCAACTGTTCATCTTAAAATATATGTATGTATACTTGGAGACACTACAAGTATTCTAGCGGTAAGTATTTCAACTCGTTCAGTAATAAACTAAGCATCTGTCCTTTTCTTTAATTTGGAATAGCTTTTCATTTTGAATTTATTTTTAATATTTAAATTGTGTTAGATTATATTTAGATAACAAGTAAATATAACAAACATATACTATTTTTCTGTTCTTCCCTAGAACTGTCAGCAAACCGATACTTACTAGGTATCAGCAGAACTAGCCTCAAAAATTCAAGAAAAATACCTACTTATACAGCTCTATCAAGCAGAAAGATTCATACCTTGTAAGATGCCCAGTTTAAGGGTTAGAAATAATTCTCTTTATACGACCTAACAATTCAGGTTTCTCCTAACCTTTTTAATAAATAAATAAATCTGCGAAACAGATTATGCTCTGCAGAAAGTATGAAAAGCTACTTCTGCTCGTCTTACTCATGTTCAGTACTTTTATGACACCAGTGGTAATATTAAGATCATGTTAGCACTCAGCATGTAATGTTGGTTAAGATCACACACTAAATAAATCACATGCATAGAATTTCTTCATGGATTACATGTTCTAAAGAACACAGGAAAAAAATCCTCATACAAGGACCTTCCTTTTGAGTTGCAGCAGGAAAAAAAATAAGACGACTCCTAAGCAGATGAATTAAGCAAAACATCATTTAAGAGAATTTTATTAGCCTCATTTTCATTTTTATGTATGAAAGAATTGAAAATTGAAATGATCTGAACATCCAAAACCACCCAGATAAAACCTAAATTCTAATGTGATTCTTATAACAGTGGGGAAGTGTTTAAACTCAGATTTAGGCCTCAAAGTTGCTCTTCAATGTGCTTGGAATGCGTGAAATTCAACATAAAATACATTTTTAAATTGTGGTTGAAAAGGGGAACTAAAACAAGAAAAGATGAATGAGTTCTAAGATTTGGGGTAAGCATTTGTTTGTTTTCTGTATTTTTTCTATTTTTAACAACACCCCAGTTTGGAGCATATGTCCAGGAAATAGGAACCCAGCTTCCCAAACCTCCTCTGCCTGAGGGACTCTAACTCCCTTTCCAGGAAGTGCCATAATAACATCTTGGGTCCTTGCCCTAAAAAATCATCAAATTAAGTTGGGATACTTTTATAGTAAGTAGGAAGTGTGTGTTTGACCCACTGTAATTTAAGATGGGGGGAGTTTCTTAAATCTTTCTGTGCAGGTGTTCTGAAGGGCTTTGAAAAGAGCTATTGTTCACTTTTTTGAAAACTACTCCTGCTTTCCAAGTAAGGAAATACCTACTTTGCAGCCTGGGGTTAACCACCTCTTTAGACAAACTCTTGTGCTTAGTGTTTCTCATTAATTAACTCCAGGCAGATTCTAATGGGAATATAAGGTACCTAAACTCTCATTATTCAGCAGAGAGAGGTAGAGTATTTGGTCTTCAAACTGTTTCGCAAGGGAGGCTATTTCTCCTTACAGAGAGAGGCTGTTGTGTGCCTACAACGAACACCTGCTTGCTAACAGAGTATAGAGTTCCCTAATGTCCAAGTTTTGGATCCTAAAATAGGGTATAGCTCCCTTTATAATTTTCAAAATTGAGAAAATGTAACATTTTCATATTGAATTGGCAGTACTTTTCAAAAACATCAAAAATCTTTGCACACACAAATCAGATTCATTCTGCAAATGTAATGGATACATACAAAAAAAGATTTCTGGACATCTAATCCCATTCAAATTTACTTGCACAATTTCAGCCAAGCTGATGGAATATACAGATTTGTCTATATTATAAACAATCGTTCAAAGCCCTCAAAAATAGTCTAAACAAGATTTACACATACTAAGAGAAAATATCTTCAGGTAATTCAGAGACGATGACGACATTTCTGGACGTCATTGGCACATTATGAGAAATGGAACTCTTTTTCTGAAAAATGTGAATGTCATAAATTACTTAAAAATAGATTTTGTTAGTTTTATTTCTCAGGAGTTTTATTGCTGTATAATAAACTTTTTTAAGTTCTGTATATAAATTCTCTATTGGAAGAGAAGAAATTCTGAAGTCTCAAAGCTTACTGGACATGCAGAAAAAACAACACATCTCACATGACCAACTATAATGGTGTGGATTTATTTCTGCATATATACAGATTATTAAAGGTAATTATTTACTTTGCCATTGGCTTCGTCTTACATAGTTCCAGCGTTTTAATTAGAATTAAGACACATGAGAGTATGCCTTATTGATTCATTAACAACTGCATCAAGTGTCCTGTCAAGCATAAGGTTAAAGTTTGCATATCTCCAACCTCCTGAGGGATTTATTAATAAGTCATTTCTAAAAAACTTAGTGTAGATTATTGTTAGTATTTGGCATCGAATTATTGCATATGACATAAAAATAATACATAACAACTTTGGAAAATCTTCCAATTATAGAAAAGAATTCTCAAGGGAGGAAGATGACAAGTGAAAGAAAAAGATGTAGAGTTTTAAAAAAAACCAAACAGAATAGTGATGCTGTAATGAAACATGCATTAAAGATATTGAGATACTGAGATACTGCAAGTGAAAATATAGGTGCCTTGCGACGATGTTCTTTTTTCTTTAAATTGGAAAAACTCCTCAGTTTTTTTGTTCAGTATAATGCAGGATAACGCAGTATAATGCAGCATGTGCACACGGCACATGTCAACCCAGACATAAGTAAAATTTTGCAATATAAACTTTGGATATTATGATGAAACAGCACATAGTAATAAGACAAAACGCTTCAACTGAATCAACACAGAGAGGTCCCTGTGGCCAGGTTGAAAGGAAACTTTTCCATTCACCTGCAGTTCAGCTTTCTAGCATTCCCTTAGTTGTGACATTGTAACAGACAAAGACATTCCTTAAGAGATGTTATAAGGGGCCACCATCCCCTGTGCACCTGGGCCACCACCTCTTGTGCACGTGGGGCTGATGTTTCCTCCTTCCTGGCTGCTGGAGCCCAGTGTGGTGGCCCCCGAGGCCTGGGGGTCTCTGCCACAGGTCTACAGACACAGCTGCTGCTCTATACACACACACACACGCTTGATGGCTACACACACAGACCAGAAGGACACTGCCTTCAAACAGTAGCAGGACATAACGCTACCACGACTCACCTAAACCTAAGTGTCAACAGCCAAGTCCCCTCCTCCTCTTCAGCTGGCAGAGGCGGGAGCTCACTCGTGAAAGCAGACATGCACACATCACTCCCTGGGTTCACAAGTGCACACTCACGTTTGTGGATCCCTCACGTGCCAGCATGTCCCCCCTGTCTGTCCAACTCTCCTACCCAGATCCTGGGTCCTCTTATCCAGTTCGTGGTCATGAGTCTCCCACTGACCTGCTAGCCCACCTTGGTGCTTTCTAGCAAAAAGACATATGCATGCACAGACACATCTCACTGTCACCCCTCAATTTGTGGGTCCCCATAAATACTAGCATGGACTCCCCACCCACCTGATACCCCTGACTCGATCTTGGGACTCCTACTCACCAGCTAGTCCTGCTTGAAGTGTGCTAGAAAATTGCACATACACTCCATGTACGTGCACAAGTTTAGAGAAGACAAGATACTTGCCCCCATCAGCCGCAGGCACCAGGCACATGGGCTGTGATCCACAGTCCCACTTCTGCTGCTAGCGCTGAGCCCCTCACTTGCCCAAGTCATGCTGGTCCCTCCCAGTAGCTGTTTTTTGGGACACATATTGTTCTCCCCCCTGTGACTGGTGGTCAGGACCCTCACTCACTCCAGATGCTGGCACTGACACCCCTACTAGCTCCAGTAGTTGACACTACTGGAGCACCTACACCCTGGTCGGACTCTAGTTGCTGACACCAAATCCACTCACGCTCACCTCACCAGTAGCTGGCACTTCATCTTTATAACATTTACATGCACAGGACAGAGGGTGTGATTACTTGGAAAGAGAGTTAAGAATGGTTTACACAAAAAGATAGGACAGATAATCAGATGCAGGGCTTGGTCAGACAAGTGTACTGACTTGCAATGTTTTACATGTAATTGGCACCTTTTATATGCCTGACTGTCTGTTACCCTTTTTGTTCCTCCCTGATCGCCTTCTCCTAAAATTCCTTAAAAAAATTTGTGGAGTCTCAGTGACCCCCTTGAAAATCCCAAACCTTCATGTTCATCTTGTTTTCCCTTATCAGTTGCAAAGTCCAAACGTCCTTCTCTAAAGCTGTGCCTGGGGTTTCATAATGGTCCATCAATTAGCAACCGGAGGCTTTTTATCCTTGCCTTTGTCTCTGCTACCCCTTGTTATCTAATAGGTTTATGTCTCCCTGTGTTCTTCTTTATCACTGTCCCATTTACTTATTACCCCCTTTTGCATTGAAAAGGTCTTTAATTATTGGATGACCTTGATGAAGCAGATGCTTTCACCTTTAACATAACTAACTTTACAGCCTTATTTACTGAATTCCAGATAACCCATCTGCCATTTTGACTTCCACCTCTGACCATGATGCTCAACAAGGAGTCACCAAAGGAAAACAATTTTTTTTTGCAGTTGAAGAGCCAATTGCACATGTCTTTTTTTGAACAAGTAGATAGCTTTTTTCCCCTTCTGTTATTGCTCTTGTTTTATAGCCTCTCCACATTTTATTATTGTTTCTTCTGATCTTATAGCATACAGTCATACAGTCTGTTCATGTTTCAATCTGTAATGCAAACACTGACCTTCATCATTGGCTAATTTCTTTGAAAAACCAAAAGCAGCACCATTTTTCTCTATTTCTACAGGAATTTTCTTATATCCCATTAACTAGATAACACCTATTGGGTGCCAAAGGGTCAGACTTAACAATTTCATATTGAAGACCTTTGTTCTCACCAGAAAGGTTTTAAACAAGCCAGTTTCTGCCTACAGTTCCTTTGTGCTTTTTTCCCTTCACATGTGCCAACCATAAGCTCACTTAACGATCCCCTTCTTTACCTTATCTCACCCGGACTTTGTGTCCCCTTTCTACATCCAACACTTCTGCTTGAAATTTCCTTCACTGTTTGTTGGCACTATTTTTTATCCAATATCGTCTCAAATTATCTTAGCCTTCTGTTTTTTCTTTCCAATAGAAAAGAACTTTAGAAAATACCATATTCAGTTCATAAGCTAATGCAACAAAGCACACTTTGCAGAAGAGACATCTTGATTTGGTTATCTTCATAAGACTCTGTTATTCCTTCTTTTAATGCCACCTTTTACATTGTACCCCAACCTCATTTACAGGAAAGCCTTTTCCCTCATTGATTTGACAAATCAGTCTTGAGACAATGCTTTTTATTACTCTGAAAGAACAAAAAAGAAAACTTCTCTATCTGGTAACACTGTAGAAGCAACACAATGAATAGTAGCAAAAGAAAAGCAAAATCACTGAGACATTGTTTATATAAGGAGGCAACTGTACAGCTAGCTAGAATGACAATTCCTATTAGTAATTGTAAAAATGTCCCTGAGTAAAGTATTTTGAAATTCAAGTCTTAAGTTACTATACAATGATTTCTTTTGTTGACATGCCCCAATTTCATGTCTTTGCTTAGGGAGAGGTCCAGGGCTTTCTGCGCTTTATTTTGTTTTAACATCAAGACAGCTGCTGCAAGAGTGATAGCTAAAAGGAACAGCCACGTTAGCTCATTGGAAGCTCTGGGAAAAGGGAAAAAAATATGTACCCTGATCCATTTCCTTGTTTCCTGCAATCCTGGTCCTATCCATCCCATCGGACTTCTGTTAATGGAGCACAATACTCATGTAGGGAGTACAGCCAAGTTCTCTATCGCATCCCAAGTATAAAAAGTAGGATATTGTGGGTACGCTTACTCATTGCAGAGTCAGAACGGGACACGCAATTTAATATTCTTACACATGAAACGTGTTACTCAGGTCAATAAATACAGTATATTCAGCAGTCTTACACTCATATAAACAATCATGTAAACTCCCTGATTCACAAATATTGCCTAAGATTTTGGCAAAACTATGAATTGAAGAGACATAAAGAAAAATAAAATTATGTGTAATTTTGTTAATATTACTTATTTCCCTTTAAAATTATGCCAGCAATTACATGAATTTTAACTACTGCAGTTTTCTTATTTAAATTAGGTAGTTTCAAATGTTGCACACTGCTTAATATAATAGTATAGATTGTTTATATAACTCAAACTTTCTATAATCCCATTTCCAAACTGTAAATCTCTCTCTTTACTGATCCCTTTGTAACCTGAATATGTTTTTAAATCATAGCAATGAAAAATTCAGTCTCAGGCTAGTGATTTTCATACTACAAAAACTGTGTGTTTGGTAAAGCCCATTCTTGACTCTTTCACAGCTTAAGTGTGTCAATCTCAAGAAACTTCTAAAGACTATTGATTTTAATGTCAAGCAATGGTCTCCTATTATTCTGGACAATACAAAGTTACTAGAATCAAAATTCCATCTTCTATTCACATACTCATTCAGGAATTTGAATCATAATCTTCCTAGGAACAATAGTAACTGCTTAATGTTATTAACTGCTGTTATTTTTTTAAGTTTTCAATTTAAGAATTTGGAAGAATACACTGATCTTTATTTGCAAGTAATCCATAAACAAAAAACACAGTAATGAGAGAAGCAGTAAAAATCCATTTAGCTAATCCTTCCACAATTCTGACATTGTTTATAAAAGCCATCGATTTCTTATCTAAGATACCAACTGAGTAACAATAATAAATAAAATTCCGCACTTGAGAACAGTGCTCTGTTACCAGATCAATGTAACGATTGTCTCTAGACATGAAAGAAAAAATGAATCACTAGAATAAAGGAAATCCATCCGTTAGATAGAGATGAATAGAGTTAATCCTACCGTACTAGTTCATCAAGTGCTACAAATACCCTTCCCAAATCTGGATTGACTGTACATGGACTGACTACTGACGGGAAAACCACTGAGCTCACAAAACTCTTTATGTTTCAAATAAATGAGAAGATCAACACCAGTTCTTTAAGCTGCTGAACTGTTTTTAACCAAATATATTTATAATATTTACAACTTCTACTAAATTTTTTTTTTTCTTATTTGTGCATCCCCCTTTAACGAAATATATATATGCTCTTCGTGATTTTGGTTCTAGGAAAACATAACATCCTTCTTCTGTTTATTCAGTGTAACATTAAAAAGATGAAAAGAAAAGAAGCTTACTTAAAGTCTGTATGCTTTAATGTAAGAGAAATCTAGTTTAGAATTGTTTGCTTTTGAAATAAAATTATTATAAATGTCTATAAACCATAAATAATTTAGTATTATTGTTGTAAGTGAAGTTGTATGGGGGAAAAAAAAAAACCAACAAGATTAAAAAGAGTTAAAAATTGGGAACCCTGAAAATATTTCTTGATGCAATACTAAAAAAAAAATAAGAAAAATTTAGAATTAAAAACATTTGTCCTGAAATGTACTGTTTTTAACTCTTACTTGCATTTTAGTAATTTAATTATTTAAGTTAATTGAAAATTTAAAACAAAAATGAGTTTTGAAAGAAAGAACCTTCTCCGTATAAAATGAGACATTTGGACAATGTATGTTAATAGATAAAGGAGGTAGTGTTATACAATTTTCTGGAGTAAAATAGAAAACTTATTTAGAAAGTTTGACTGAAATTTTCAATACAGAAGAGAATATTTAAATGCATAAATCATGTTACCTTTAAAGAACATTTAAGATTTCGTCCTTCTAAATGCTTCTCCTAAAGTACCGTGTACTACTTAATGAACAAGGCAAAGTATAGTATAGAAGTTAGCTAAGGAAAGAAAACATTTTATGTTCCTGTTTGTTCATTGATCAAAATGAAAACACAAGCAAGCTGAGGAAACTGGGAAACTTTGTGTGGAAGGTGAGAAGCAACTTTTGATCATCTGAATTCTATAATCTCTTGCAAAGATGCCTTGCAGAGGAGATAAAAGTTTACAGTCTTGATTTAAGCATAAGGAGCAAAGTAGTCAATAGGGACTTTTGGTCTCCTCTTTCTAAGATCACAGCAGAAGAAAATGCACACCAGTGCCAAGTCTGGCAAGACCTCACTTTGGTCTGAGTTATTCTTGATCACGTTGTAAGAAGGCCACTCAACATTGATATATTGATTTTATCCTGCTCTGTCTTTAGGGATCTGGAACAAACTCCTACTATCCTTTCTTCCAAGGGGCCAACCTTTAACAGGTCTGATAGCAAGGGAAAACATTGTATCTGCTGCAAAATGCTAAAATATTATGTTGTGGCACAAAAGTTGAAGCAGAATTTATATGCTTCCCAGGGAAGTGGTGGAATCATCATTCCTATAGGTATTTAAAAGATGTATAGACGTAGTGCTTAGTGATATGGTTTAGTGATGGTTTTTGTCAGTGTCACGTTGATGGTTGGACTTGATGATCTGAAAGGTCCCTTCCAACCTAGGTAATTCTGTGATTCTATGATTCTATGCATAGCTTTGAACTTTCAGCATTTGAAAAGTGCACTGGGCTTTTTGCTTTATTCAGAGCATGGCAACTATAAAACTTCTATAAAGTAAGTAATTGGATTTTTTTTTTTCCCCTGACAGGTATCATAATTGAAAATAGGGTTCCTCCATACCTGAGACAAGTGAAGTCAGACATGCTAGGATTCTGTATTTATGCTTTTGCACTATGCTGTAATCACTCTGGTTATTTGCAAAGATTTACAATGGTAGTCTGAAGTCTACAATAGAGTCAATGCTTTAGGTGCTTAGTAGTTGTAATGGAAAGAGTTACCTTTAATTAACACAGGCATGAGCAAGATTGTGTGCAATCACATTTATATGTTGCCTGATACATACATTTATTTGCATTTTTTACTAAAATAAAAATAAAATGTAATACATTCTCTCTGTATATTATAAAAGCAAGTGTGCCAGTTTTAATGAAACATATTATCTGAGAAAAATTCTAGAGAAGAAAAATGATTGAATACAATATGGATTTTAAATTAAGATGTTTTAATACTGAAAATAATTTATAGCTGCTTTAATTCAACAGTGCTATAAATCCCTGGACCAGATAAAACTCCAAAGGCAAAGCTATATAGGGCATCTGAATCTTGCTGCTGTGAATACTTGAAAGAAAAATTGAGTCAAACACTACAAGTACTGTTTCCTACTTCCTCCGAACTCCCAATTTTTCTGTCCCAGCCTCATGCTGAGCTGGGGCAGAAAATGGCAGTTGCACTAATATCAGCTGCACAACACATGTAATAAAACGGAGATATTTTACTTGCCTCAGTACTTTAGAAACACATACTTACCTCTGTATTTTATTCATGGGCTTCTAAAACGAAATGAAGGCATTATTGCCTTTTATTTCACTCATGGAAAGCTGGGTTAATCTGACTTTCTGAAGACTTAGTGCTTCTAAAGATTCAATAAGCAAAAGAATAGCAGTTTTGAATTGAATCACTGGCTCCCAAACCAAGGATACACATATATATTAATAACAAAGGTAATTCTGGCTTTGGAAATGAAACGCTATGCTTATAATTAAGGTGGTAACACAGAGTTGTCTGCAATAATGCAGTAATGGAAAATCTGAAGTTAACTGTAAAAGCTATAGACTTTATATAAAATGTAGATGGTGATGTATTCATATTATACAACTAGAAGGTAATTTCATGATAAATCAGGAAAAGACTGTTGGCATCTCATTAATTATATTAAACATTATTCTTACAGATAGTAAACTAGAAAATGACTTGGAATTTCATGGTAAATATCAAGAAAATAATTCTGTCTGGTGTAGCAAAAAGAAGAAGCAGTAATTAGACTGTAGTCTGGAAACATGCACCTGAGTACAGGAAGCTGATAAGAAGGTTATTTAAACACTAGGTTACAATATGACCAAATACTTTGAGAGTGAAACTAGATAGAATTTAAAGAGTTGAGATTTTTTAAAAGGTATAAATAACTGATGCATCAGATAACCAAGTCTTTGGAGAATTCTTAAACACTTGTAAATTTTAAAGCAAAGCATCCATACTTCCCCACAGATATGCTTTCATTCAGATTAGAATTAAATGAAATCCATTGGACTAGGATTTAGATATGTAAGGATGTTCATAACTTACTCCTTCTGGACTTATAATTCATAAATCAATAAATCTTTACTTTTTGGAAACTGGCTACAAATGAGAAAACAAACCCATAAGATAATTTTTCCTGGAGAATAGAAAAATATTATGTTCCTGTTACTCTTTTCCAACTGCTTCCTTAGTTCTCTCAAACTTATTTATTTGCTTAAGATGTTTCCCTTAAACAGTTAACCAATTACATCCTAGATAACATTTCAAAAGCATGGTCCTATTTCTCACAAGAAGAACCATGAAGTTTACAATATAGATAGCTTTGTTAGATCTGTATGAGTGGACCAAGGTGCCGAATTCATCAGACAGGAATGTTGTTCTGTTTTCTAGAAGTGTGATTCACATCACCAAGCTCCTACTAGTACTTGAGTTTTATTTGTAAAAAGCCAATACTCTTGTAGTTACACAATGTTTTCAGAATCAATGACTGTATGTTTTTTTGTGTTTTTTTTTCCTTCTTTTTTCTTGTAATCCTACTGATTGCTTTACATAACATCATGAAGTTGATTTGCCTGGATTTTTTACTGAGTCATACATAAGAACATATTAACTTTTATTTTTGTATTGCTATCTACTAAGACACGTAGATTTAGTATTTTGAGATAGATGGACAGGTAGAAAGAAAGAAAGAAAAGGAAAGAAAAGGAAGGAAGAAAGAAAGAAAGATGGATGCTTTCAGTATGGCAGCTCCCATGTGACTACTGGGTTTTCAGTTATCCAGGGCAGGATTCATGCATAAAATATTCCTGGATTGTACAGAATTCTCATATACAATATTCCTGAATTGGACATATACATCACAGTGTCTTCCCTTTTTTTGAGATAATCATACCACGTTTTTATTCCTTTCCATGATTCCTTTCCATGAGCTCGTAAGTATTATGCAGAGATTCCTTATATCAGACTAAACTGTTATTACAGGTAACAGCCCCATGACTTTTGTTCATGTATGTTGAACTTTTCCTGTCCTTGCATAAGGCATTGTGTACAGTATGGTACTCTTCATGTCATCTCCCAAACCTTAGTGTTATCCGTCATCAGGTACGCTTTGTCTCCCCAAACATGTTTAATATTATTGTCACTGTTCTTCCTGCAAGTCAGCACATACACAGCAAAGACTCATGTGGAGCTACGTAAGCAGCATTGCTACCTATGTTTATAAGATTTTTTCTATTGGGATTTTAATTTAACATATGCTGCTTTGACACTGACCCTTATAGCTTGCTTTCCAAGAAGGTATCTTAAACAACAGTAAAAAGCTACGATATAATGTTTTTTAGATGCATTGCACCATATATTTTGGTATGTCATAATTCTTCATTAAAATCCTATTATATCATGCTTATTGAGAGCTTGGCATCTTAAAATCATATTAGCAGCTTTTTCTCATCTTTCAGATATTTTTGTTATGCATCAAAGTTCTGGGTTTGTGCATTCCTTACCATATCATACTGGTTGTCTAAAAATACCACACAGATTTTCCTGATTCATTTCTCCTGTGACAAGGTAATACTGCTCTCCCAGTGATCATTCACACATTTATTCGGCCAGTTGTATACTAAGATAAAAGACTTGATTGTAAGTGATCACATCTTTTTAGTCTTCTTCAGTTTTATGGGTCCTTATTCTGAAAGATAGTTTTTCTCCTTAGCATATACAGGCATATGTAACCTTAGTTTTGTCCTGCATTACAAAAGGCAGTAGTACAGAATAGCTACATAGGAAATTTTTGCAGCCATGATGCCGAACAAATAGACTTGTAGGTCTGGGTATGTAGAATAGTTTGTGACACAGACAAAGGAAAGCCGTATGATTCAGTCCTTTCAGGGTCAATGTAATTGACTTAGCACAGGCTGCAATAATACTTGCAAAAATTCTGGCTATGTGAAAAATGTGGAAGCAATACATCTGATGTTAATCACATGAGTATGAGAGGTGCCATCCTCTCTGTCACCTGAGAAACCTTATGATCAACAGCGTATCTTTTTTCTTCTGAAGAGGAATAAATTGTTGCAAGATGACTGGGATGTAGTTGGTAATTTCTGTATTGCAACTGCAGCCCAGCTTTGGGGCAGAAATGTCAGGGGTTTTTATATACATATGCAGATAAATACATACATACGTACATACGTATAGATATACATGTATATATGTACATATATCTCTCTACAGACATATAGAGTCAGGTAGAGATATATAGGGTTGGTTTTGTTGTTTAGTTTTGGGGTGGGTTTTTTGGTTGTTTTTTTTTCCAAATAGAGTGAAATTCTGTACATAGTGATCCAGCGCTGCCTTTAGAGACTTTAATCAGTTTGCCAGTCTTATTGGGTGATACACTGGAAAAATGTAGGTTGAGAATTTTTAACTGAAATGCAAGAGACATAGTTATGTTAAGACAGTCATAGTCAGAACAATGTCACTGTTTAAAGGAGGGCTGGTAATTAAGGCTTGGTCTTCATTTTCTTTTAGCACAGTTTTCCTAATGGATACCAATCAGAATAGGGAATGAAGAAAAGGGTGGCAACGTGTTAATGATGCCATAATCTGGAAATAATGGGCTAGAGAGTTCATGCTATTTTTATTTTGCTTGTAAGTGTATCTGGTTGAGCATGAAATATATGGTTATGAGATACCTAACGGTCACCAGAGACTTGACAATCTAAATTACTTAGATCTAATGAAGATAAACAGCATTCTAGACATGGACACAGACTACATACTGAAGAGAAATTGACACTGATGTGGTTGCCAGGCAACACATCTCCCCATGTAAAACATGCATTTCCTATGATTTTACTGTATATGTGTCCAGAAGAAGATGGAGGAGGGGAGGGTAGACACTAGTATTCTTTCACTGAATTACTACTCCATAGAAATGTATCAGAAAAAAATTTGTATTCATTAATAAAATTTTATTATGTTCTTAAACAAAAGAGCCTCATTCTTTTTTTATGGATCTTACATAAAAAACAAGGTAAGAAAGCACAGTTTTAAAAAGTTTTTAAAAGGTTTAAAAAAGTTAAATTGTACATTTTCATTGAATAATGATGCTTTCTTTAGGGATTTATATTGGTAGCTGGGCAATTTTCTTGATGCAGTGCCAATCATTATCTGTAAGTGCGTAAGTCATGAGACCCCACCTGGAGTATTGTGTCTATCTTTGGGGCCCCCAACGTGAGAAGGACATGGACCTGTTGGAACAAGTCCAGAGAAGGGACAGGAAGATGATCAGAGGGCTGGAGCACCTCTCCTGTGAGGACAGGCTGAGAGAGTTGGGGTTGTTCAGCCTGGAGAAGAGCAGGCTCTGGGGAGAACTTATAGCAGCCTTCCAGTACCTAAAGGGGGCCTACAGGAAAGACAGGGAGGGACTCTTTATCAGGGAGTGTAGTGATAGGACAAGGGGTAATGGTTTTAAACTGGAAGAGGGTAGAATTAGGTTAGATATTAGGCAGAAATTCTTTACTGTGAGGGTGGTCAGGCACTGGAACAGGTTGCCCAGGGAAGTTGAGGATGCCCCATCCCTGGAAGTGTTCAAGGCCAGGCTGGATGGGGCTTTGAGCAACCTGGTCTAGTGGGAAGTGTCCCTGCCCATGGCAGGTGTTTGGAACAGGATGATCTTTAAAGTCACTTCCAACCCAAACCATTTTCTAATTCTATGAAATCGCATTTTTCTCTTTCAGTTTGAACAGTAAGAATAAGGGATTCACCATTTATTCTGTATGCATCCAGTGTATGTCAGATTTTTGTTTTCCATTTCTCTTATTAAAAAAAAGGTTGTGTTTGTTCTTTTAACATAGATTTTTCCTAAGTGCTATACAAGTACCACATAAGCATCATAATTAAGATTTATTTCTAACAAAGCAAAATTGAATTAGCGTTAAGAGAAGTGTATAGAGCTTAGTGATATTATAGTAAAGCTCAGAAACCCATCCTGTAACAATAATTTCTCTAAGAACCTGCTCTCTCATGTTTTCTTGGTTGTGTTACAACATCCCTGATTAATACACACTCCAAGAAGCATGAAGAGTGTTTACTGTAAAAGCAGATGTCATTTCGCATTTCATTCCACAGTTCAGTTCTTTGTTTTATAAACTACTCTAACGTACTTTGTTCCTGCATTCTCACATAGCTGTTTGGTGAGAAGAGTAAAGCTATACGAGGGCATCAGCACACTTACTATAGTGTTACAAATGCAGTGAATTAAAAATTTGTTCTGCAGTGTAGTTGATTCAGAAATGTAAACTCTTTGAAATTTGTTTTGTCTGTCTTCTAAATGACAATCATAATAAATATTCACCACTCTGAAGATACCAGGGGCTTATTTCTCAATTTTACACAACCCAGACACAGTCTTTCAGTTTTCCTCACAGTTAATGCTGAAACAGTTAATTGGGAAAATTCTGTTTGCTCCAGATCAAGCAATGATATCACCTGCAGATATATTTTCAAGAACCTAAAAACCAAAATTGAGATCAAGTATTCAAATAATTATTATTTTTTAATTTATTGTTGGATTCATTACTTGACATCATTTAGATTATTGAACAACCAACAGGATTATCATCACTTTAAAAAGAAAGCACTACACAAATATTTTTTCAGTGCTGCATCCAATAGTGGATAGGAGAATATGTAGAACTTCCTGAAACTTATGTCCCAGGGTTATACATGGTGATATGGCTCTCTAAACAAGCTGAGGATAAGATTTTTCCATTTCTAATGTGAAAGACAGAGGGTTCACTAAGTCTTTCTATGAATTTTTTGTTCTTTTTACCTCTGGCTTGAAACTGTGTTTGGTAATATAACCATAACTTCCTTTGCTACGTTCTACTCTAATGTGATACTGGACAATTCACTTAACATGTTTTAACTTTATCAGCCCTGTAGTGGTCAGGCAATTGGACTAGATGATCACTGTAGGTCTGGAACTATTCTGTTCTGTTCTGTTCTGTTCTGTTCTGTTCTGTTCTATTCTATTCTATTCTATTCTATTCTGTGCTGTTCTGTTTAAATAAGATGCATAATGAATTGAAACTCCATGGAAAGCTGTTTATCCACTAAAGCATAAGACTCAGCATCATAGCTAAAAGAGAAGATTGGGAAACCATGGCACATAGTATTAACTCTCCTACGTAGCAAGTTGTATGTACTTCTTTCCTTCCTCTACTACTATTTAATCTTATTGACCTACTTAGGAGTTACCCAGGGTTCAAAGGGGAAATGCTACCTTTTTTAGTTGACCAATTCCATCTGCCTTTCTATAAAAGATATATAAGCTTTGGAGACCAAACTCAGAATGCCCATGTGAGGTATATATTACCTAACAAAAATAATATTGAGGTGGACAGTGTTTTGCTTAGTAAGTGTATTTCAGAGAACTAAGAAAAATGAGGTGGTGTTGCTTCCCCCTTGCCAGTGAATGCAGGAAATTTATGCTACTTTGCTTTGGTGGGATAGGTCTTTTTTGCAGTCACGTGTTCTTTTGTTTGACTCAATATATACAAGTTATATACATTGCAAAGAAGTACATCTTAACAGAGTTCTTGGTTGCTTTTTGTTAAGGACTATGTAAGGAATATTTAGTGCTTTCCAGTATCTCAGTTTTCACACCTGAGAATGTGTCTCAATGTAGTAAAAAATGTAAGGTTGGTGTCGTGGTTTAACCTCAGCTGGCAACTAGAACCACACAGCTGCTTGCTTAGGCCCCCCTTCTCACCCCTCCAAGAAAAGTGGGGAGGAAGAAGGGAAAAAAAAAAAAAGGAGGGGAAAGGGAGAAGAAAACCATGGGTATCTCATGGGTTGAGATAAAAACAGTATAATAGAAACAATAACAAAAGGAAAAATAACAACAACAATAATAATAAAAATAGCAATAATACTAATACACCTACTACTAATAATAATAATGACACAGGTCACTTTCACTGCCTGGTGAATTGGCAGCTATTGTGGATACCCTCCCACTAACCCCCAATTATATACTGAGCATGACATCTATGGTATGGAATATTTCATTGGCCATTCCATCGTTTTGTCTATTCTTCTATGGGAAGCTGAAGAAAGTCCTTGAATAGTGCAAATATCACTTATCAAAACCCTAAACCCAATAGGTATTATTGACATTCCTTTCACAGGAATTGCTAGAAAGAAAATTTACTCTTTTCCAGCTGAAACCAGGACAGTATGCAAGGATGAAGAGCAAAGAAGGGCATCGCTTACCCATAGACAGTGAAGAGCATTTTCAGTTGGAAACAAAAGGAATAGGACTTCCAGTCCTGTCTCTCTGGACTTAATATGAATTTTGTATTAAGTGGTGACTGGATAAAATACAAGCAAAACATTCTATAAGGAATGCATTTTTCTCACACATACTCAGTGACACTAATTTGCTCAAGCTTTACCTAGCCTTTTGATTTTATCCTGATAAAGCATGTTGGTGAAAGTTATGTCGGAATTTTCACACAGTAGGGTGCAGGCTTCATCATATGATAATCTTTTCTTTCTAATATACTATACTAATATACTATCTATGAGATAGTAAATGTTAAAATTTACATTATTATTACTGGAATGTAAATGGACACCACTGAGACAAAGGAACAGGAATTTTGAATTGTATTTTACTACAAATAATTTCAGAATCTGTCAAAACATTCAGTAATATTTATAGTTTGTTCAAGTTCAGAAAGGCTTTTATTTCTGTTTTGCAATCTTAAAAGCTAGAGGTTTCATTTTATATTTAATGAAATATGAAATATTCAAATACAGAATGACAATCTGAAAGAAGAAATAAGCTAAGTGAGTCTAAACTCAGCCCTTCTTAAAAGAATGGATGTAAAGGTACAGTAAAGGAAACTCCAACTTTTTGACGTAATCATTATGTCTATGATCATTCTTATATAGTGAGTGATTTCTCCACAGTTCTTTTCTGTGTAGCTTTTGTGTCACTTTAGAGCTCTAGGAGACTGAATTTCGGAGGAGATCAGTCAAAGACCATTTACAGTTTTGTATTGTCTCATTTTGCCACATATTTAAACAATTCCATACTATAAACACATCCATAAAATGTTTATAAGTTATTTGAAACTAGGGCATCTGTGTGAAAGAGGAAGATTTGCAGAATAAAACTGGGTTAGGAGAAAATAATCCTTGGTAATTCTTTTGTCTGTTTATGACAAGCTTCCATAAACCCAACAGTTCTTTTAGAGACACTGGAGGAAACAAAACCTAGAGAGACACCTGAATAGCTGAAATGAGAAACTAAGCTCATCTTCAGAAAAAAATAATGGTGAAAAGTCCTGGAGATGAGAATGGCCACAAGAACTGTAGGTATTTGAAACAGCACAGAAGGAAAGAAGCTGTCTTGACTAACAAAAGTCCTCCATAGGATGTACGCTTATAAATTCTGTTCTTAGATCCATAAACACAGCATTCACTGAATTCAAGGATCTGAGGGATTATCCAAAATTAATAAAATTCTGCCTTGTGAAATAGTTACAGTAACATTGGAGTTGTCTCAAGGGATGAACTTTTTATTGATACTCTTACATATAAGCTATAAGCAGATGAAATAAAAAATGAGCAAATGACTGATTGTTATAGGGATTCCAATTCAGTAAGTTGCACATTTTATGAAAGTTCAAGAATCCAGTTTAAAACTACTTTTCTTCAGAACCTACTTTCTTTTGCCAGTTAACTTATCAGTAAAACAGGAATTAGGAAGAGATACTTAGAAGTGAAGTGATTAGAGAGTCATTTAAAGAAAGTTTTTATGCTTATTTAAATATTTAAATACAGTTCTGATATTTGGGACAGGGTTTAGCATATGTTAATGAGGAATATTCACATATACCTACTTTTTCAATATTTACATGAACTATCGCACATCATGTCACTAGTATTTAAGCACTGAACAGTGGCATAAAACAAAGACTGCAGAAAAGCTGACACTATCTTTAAATTTAGAATTAGGTTTTGCAGCTTTAGACTGATTTTGGGTTCAACTTCAGAGAAAGATTTATTCTTTCTGGAATAAGAAATAGCAACAGGAATGATACAAAAGGTATTTTTAACATTTATATTGCTCAGGCAAGTTGGTACACAGATATCTTCAGCAACAATGGTACTGTGGAGAAAAGATTCTGTGAAAGAACTGCTTCATTTTAGTTATTAGGTACAGTAAGAGTACTCTGGAGGCTAGCACCTTAAGGGCAACAAGAGATTTGACACACATAAATTCATAAAAAGGCAGACAGATAGACCAAAACTGTGACTTTAAGAAAATATTTCACATATAATATATTTTCTCAAAGGCTGTGTTTAATTTATTGCAAAGGTGCTGGTAGTGGAGCAATGTAATTTATATTTGTGTATATTTATTTTTTAATGTGTTTTTCTTCCTTATTCTATCTGATGTAAAATTTTCTAGAAGTTATATTATTGTAGTAGCTACAAATATTCCAACATACAAAATCTATCATCAGTATCATAATTTCATGATAACCATTGCACTATTTACTTCTTTAAATTATTTTTAATCAAAATAAGAAAGGAATAAATGCGTGTTTGAATTATTTATTGATCGATATCTCAAATTCTTTCCTGATAATTGTGTGATATTATTTTGAATTATACATTTTGTTAATTTCTGATTCTCTATAGTTGCTGTCCTCATTTCAGCTGGGATACAACTAATTTTATTTCTAGTGGTTGCTGTGTTTCAGATTCGGTATGAAAGGAATGTCGATGCTGCATATTGTTTTAGTTGTTGCTAGGTGATGTCTATACTATTCGAGGAGAGTTTTCAGCTTCCCATAGAAGCTGAGAAGGAGCATAGACAGAACAACAGAATGGCCAATGAAATATTCTGTACTGCAGATGTCATGCTTGGTATATAAATGAGGGTTGGCTGGGTGACAGGAATCTGCGATCATTGCTTGGAACCGGCAGGGCAACCAATTCACCAGGGGGTGAGAGTGACCTGTGTTGTATTACTTTATCTTGTATATTCTTTTACCACTATTTTTATTATTATTATT
>VYZM01003377.1:63714-107858 GCA_013398915.1 Dromas ardeola
TCCTCTCCTCTTCTCCCTACCCTTCAGGAGGCAAAGATGAAGAACTGCACAAGCAGCTTTGTGGTCCTAGCTACCTGCTGGGATTATACCAGAACAGTGATTTTGCCTGATATTCTTAATATTCTGTTTACCATATAACAGTTTCCTTTCTATAGCTGTATGAGTCAAGGAAACTAAAGAGATTTAGAGTGATAATATGAATATTTAGAAACACAGTATAATCTGAGACCAGGCTGATGAAGGATGTGGATCACATCCAGAGATGATATGACAGGTGGTTGGATAGGATTCATTACAGAATTAAGAAAACTAATATTAGGTATATATGTGTGAACCTGGTGTCTAATCTTCTATTATAGTCAATGAAGAGCCAGAAAATGAAGTTGACAGAAGCAGGATGATGATTTCCTTGTCTAGGTATTATACATGGAATGCCATTTCCTAAATAGAAATGCCAAGTACCAGTTGCAGCGCTGAATGGTTTCTCACTCACGCAATGCGGGCGGATGTGACATGGAGCCTATGGGAGAACCCATAATTTGCTGGAATGGAGCCAGAGACCGCGTGACATTTTTTATGTTGACTAACACCAGGTTTAGATAGCTGAACTATGCCTTAGGCATCAGAGTTCTCTGGGATCCACTGGTAGTGTCAGCTATCAAGCTTGTATGTTGATATGTAGTTGTACATACCCAAGTTTAAATGTCATTCTAACTAAATCCTACATTGCAGTCACATTCCATACATAAATTCCAAATTATTTTCTTTATGTAAATGTGAAATGTCAGCCAGTTTAATAAAAATAGCGTATCTCTACAATACCAAATGGGTATAAATATAACAAATTTCTTTGCACAAGAGGTTTGGTTTCATAAACATGGCAAACAAGCTCTCAATAAAAACAAACTATGAATAATCAACAGGAAAAGAGATCAATCTATTTTATTGCCAAACATACTGTTCTGTACAAATGAAATAAATATATGGTTAGACTACTGTATATTAACAATTATAATGATTAATTCATTTGTTACAGAATCCTATGGCTAAACAAAACCAGTGCCCTCCTAGAGGGCAAATGAATTCTGTCCAATTCTGCGCAGAAAAAAATCCAGTAACAATACATTATTTAGGATAAGAGTATACAAACTCATTCCTTATTCATATCTTTATTCCAACTATTCGTTATCTCAAATGAAAAGGGGAATAGACTACCTGACAGAGCATCTTTCTTTTACTGCTAGAAAGGGAGAATTTAATTAATATGAAAATATTTCCTGTATTTACATTTATTTTCAAGACAAAATTTCATTCCCTAAGATTTCCCTTTCTTAAGAAGCTAAGTTTAATGTGCATTTCTCATTACGAAAGAAAAACTCATGAGAAGGAAAGAAAAGCAAGAAAGAAACATTCACATTTTTATATGGATGAAAGCTGATAGATCAAAGACAAAACAGACTAATTAGAATCCTGTATATATGCGTGTATGTATACATATATGTGTATACACACACATTTCATGGTTTTTTGTTGATCCTGGTTATCTATAAGGATGTGTTTTAGTTTTTGTACTGAGCTTTTTGGAACAAAGAGATGCTGTGCATTAGACTGTAGTCATATATTTTCTTCAAGTCTTCAGATATTTCCTAAGAAACCACTGTATTAGTTATAAATACAAAATTCAGTTAGTCTCATTTATAGCTCAAACAATATCTAGAGCATCAGAAAATATGAAAATTTTAGTTCTGTATTTCTTTCATGTTTGAAAAAAAAACCCCAAACCTACACGGAATGCACTCAAAACAAGAACAGAGGTAAAAAAATTAGAAGCAAAAATTTAAATTGCGAATTAGTGTCTTTGCTGTTGTTGTTTTCAATGCAGAGAAAATGTGTGTTTCAAGAAAATGTTCAACCAACAACTGTCACAATGGACAAGACCAAAATATTTCCGTCAGTAACAGAAGCAACTTCCTTGCAGAACTTCTAGAAGTCCAACTCAATTGCAACTAGAATTGGTTGGTAATCATAGACTTAAGGTTACTTCCCAGGGAACAAGAACAGTATTAAAAATCCCACCCCAGTATCAGCTGTGTTCTCTTGTTCTTATTGCCAAATTACTGTTCCTTTTGGCATTCTAATTTGTTTCCACATAACGGGTTATTTAGCTAGAAACAAATTCCTAATACAATTCTTTGTCTTTATCAGAAAGCACTAATTTTTAGTTATATTAATCCATCTTGTACACTGACACATGTTTCCGTGTATGGCTTCCAGGCACATTAACAAGTAAATCACAGGTGGCCATAAAATACCTGAGGATTCAAATGTGTTGTCTTAATTGTCAATTAAAGTTTATCTCACTAGTATTCAGACTTCTGAATTTAATTCTCTTAAAGGCAATTTAACTTGTATGATGAGACATGCAGAATTCAAAATCTAAATTTTTGGTATGAATATTCATAGCTCATATGAACATTTACACGACATCTATTTGTATATACATTCTATTAAATTGAAACAGTATTTAAAATGTCGTGACATTCCACAGATTCATTTAAAAATATTTTTTAAAACCTTGGGGGAAAAAGAAATCTTATCTCTTCCTCTTTCTCATTTTGTAGATGTGTGCAGTAAAACAATAATAATCTACTTTACAGATTACGTTTCTCATACTGTACATCTTTTCCCCTTTGCTTCACTGAGTAATAGATGTTTGCATTCTGGGTTTTGCCACTGTATGGAAAGACTAGTGGATGTGTTGACTTTCACAAAGCATATACATTAAGCTTTTGATAAAAAGATCCACTGTGAAATGTCTACTGCAACATTTCCACCCAGAATTCTGTTTACAGATTTTTGGAGAGGGAAAGCACTCTATAAACTACTTTAAGAAAAGCTTAATCACCTACCCACCTACATTTCTAATTGTTTCCCAGACTGTTCTTTTCAATTTTGTGTCAATCACCAAAAATACTGTTTCTGTGAACCACTCATAGTGTAAAAGAGAGAAAGTATGTAGAGATTTCACACTTCATTTGGAAATTGATGGACCTGTGGTATAAAAAGCTGATTTAAAATATCAGCTCTTTATCAGAGATTGTCAAGAAAGTAGTAGAGTCTTGCTGGTATCATAAAGAGGCTTAGACTACTATGCATATAAATAGTTTTATCATAATTTTTATCAAAATAGTTTCTGTTACAGTTGTAAGGACCTAACAGATGCTTAGCCACTGAAACTTGTAATATTATTTGCAAATCCTATAGGAAATCATGTATTTTTGCATCACTGAAAGCTCAACTGAAGAGTTTATTTTATGCCCTTTTCTCTTTCCCCTTTTTGCACACTTCATCCCTGCCCCCCACACCCTCACCACACCTACTCCGCCCCCATTTCCCATGCAATTAAACCACACTCTGTTTCTTCATGTCTTCCAAGAACTATCTCTGGTAGGAAAAATTAAAGTGAAAAAATCTCTTGGACCATGCTTTAAGAAGGAGCACCGTTTCTGACATAGTAAGAGATGTCTCCTAAAAATGCCTCTATAATGCTCCAAAACAGTCCAAATGGAGTTACAGAAAATAAAAAGCTTTGGAACCCAATTGCAATTGTCTAATAATTCAAAAAAATGCAATTTTAGAGACAGACACATGAACCAATTAGGACATAAAAGCAAATAAGCTATTTCATGAATTTTACCAAAAAGGGAATTGAGATCAATGAGTAATAACATACTTGCTATTCAATCACAACCAAATATATGTAGATGCCATTGGCAGTATCAATGCTGCACTATAAAACGTCTCCTAAATCATCCAACTAGATTCGAAAGAGATTATTTTTACACCTGATGGTTTTGAGGCTGAAGAGAAAGCACTGGTCTGACTCTACATATCCTCAGTTCAGTTATTTGAGACTACCTTACTTTTATCAGGTTTCGTTTGCTTGTTTGTTTGTTTTAATTGGAAGAGAATGCTTAAACCAAGACTATTTGCAAAACTTTTGCTTGAAAGAATGCAGTCTTCCTTCTCTACAGAATACTAGAAAATGATTGGTTTGTTGTTTCCTAGCAGGAGCTACATATCCTTAAAATTATAAGTGGAAGGATTCAAAGATGTCACATAGAGCACAGAATACAGTCTTCAACAATCTAGAAAATAAAACAACTGGAGTATCTTCAGCTGGATTATTTGTGGGAAAATCTACATTGCCAAGGATGCTGCTGGAACTTGATCATCATAAAGTAAGATCTGCAGTAAGCAAAATGTCCTTGTAGTTTATTCAATGTTTGCCCTGCCTGTATTAATATAATCTGTTTTCCCCTCATCTAAGGTTATGTGACAGAGATCCTTCACTGATGCACGCCGTACAGATATACTCTACAGTTTATATCTGGATATTTTGAAATAACGTATTTGCCATCTGGTGTTGAATCCCACTGTCATTGTCCATATTTTTCTTTAAACTGCTGCCAGGATTAAGATTTCTTACTTTGATGAGGGTGTGGAAATCTGTGTTGTCAGACAGATTGCCAGTGAGCAGGCTTTGACTCATTGGAACATTTCCACCTGCTCAGTAATCACAGACCCTTGAGCACAGAAAAAACCTGCAGTTTTCTTTGCCTCCATCGTGGCCACTGAACATATGATGTCTTCCTGATGTAATTGGCTGGACTTGGAACACTTTCTGCTGATGATACTGTAACCTTTTTCACTGCAGCCTCATTTGTTACCATCCTAGTTAAACAATAATGAGAATGAATTTTGCCTGTAATTAATACTGATACTTGTCAGCCACTGGAGATATTGCAGAGTCAAGAATAATCTGAAACATATAGTTTAACAACTAGATACAGTAATTACAATATTTCTGATGCTCACACAGAATATATCCCAGCTTTATTAAACCTTAAACTTTTCACGCTCCATGTTTTTAATGCTTGAATTTAAAGTACTGTTTGATAGCAGAACATTATGCAAATACTGTTATGCAATATACATTACAACCTTGCATCTGTCTAAGGATGACATTGCCACATATTTCAAAAGACAATTCATCATACTGACACTTAATAGGACATTAACAATTCAAAAACTACTCTATGGCTCACCAGTGTAATGCATGCTCGACTGATGGCTTTGCAAGAGCTGCAAAGTCCTATTCTTTGTTGTGACGCTAATGTAGAAAGAGTTGTGTCATCAGTAACTAATTGAATTGGTCTCAAAAAAAAGTTCTTACATATATTGTTAAAAATATCCCCTAAAGAATGCTGTAAAATTCATCTTGTTGTATAAATCATAATTTTTCTGTTGTATTCTATGTCTGTTCATATATACTATTCAAAATTTCATTTCTTTGCACTACTCTCTGATCTTTTATTTACTCATTTTTTAACCTGTAAGTATTCAATTATATCACATTTTATAATTTCACTACACCAAAACAAGTTAAAACAAAATAGCACTCTGGTAATTGCACTAGAAGAAGCAAAATTTTGGGGTGTCTTTAAAATCATTTTTTATGGATTTGCCTGGTGTGATACCAGTTTAGATCACATACAGACCTATAGAAAATGTTTAAATCACATGATAATGGCAATATAAAATTTTCTTGTCGTTAAGTAAAATACACCCTGAAACCAAAACATTAAATTAGAACCAATAAATAACTGTGTAACTTTAGCTATATTTTATAATGTCTTGAATGAGAACAATGGAGAGTACAGGAAATCTACTTCAGTGGATTAGCCTTTCTCTGAGAATCCTACGGGACAGCTCTGAGTTTCTTTCTCCTACAGAACTCTTGCTTTGTTTCCCCAAGGTATTGCTTACTATGTACAAGATATACTAAATATTCCATATTGCACTGTCATTAGTATGACACAGTCAAGCCAACAGAATTCAATACATGATTTAAGTAGCTCCTCCAATTTTCAGGATCTACCTTTTTCTTTTCAACTACTTCTACATATGACGATCAGTTTCTAGTTGTGTTTTAAGCTTCTGCAATTAACATTCCTGTGTATGCCTGAGAGAATTCATTCCAAATGGCTGTTACTTCTCAAACAGAAAGGAAAAGGAGCTAGTCTACAGGGGAACAATTTTCAGAGTAATAGATTGAAGAGCATCTATATAGTCAAAACATATGACAAACTTTGTAAAGTAAGGTTAGTGGGCTATATGCACATGCAACAATTTTCACAAATAGATGAACACTCTAAATATCAGTTTCCATGGAATCAACCTATTTTTAATGATGAAAGAAAAAACAATCTCTCAAATGTTTGCATACGAGAAGCAGAAAATACTATGAAAGCAACAGGTAATTTTGAGAAGGAGTAAATGCAACTCTTACAAATGCTTTAATAATGAAGACCCACCACAGCAACAGCATCAGCTGGTGTACCTGGGATAAAGACATTGCAGAGGTGTGGGACTGATAACCTAGAGCAGATGGGTACTAACAAAATTTATTAGGCAACCTTCTTTTAAATTGCCACTGATGTTTCAAAAAATTACTATTTGTATTTCCATAGTTGTTGCCTTCACAAAACAAGATGGTAGACAGAGTATAAAATTTACTGGAAATGTGAAAGCAGAGTCAATGGCATACTTTATGGGCGCTTCTTACTGTAAGCTTAAGGCACTTAGTAGCCATAGAGGTGAAAGTTGTCATACAGTTACTTGGGATGACTGAAAAGGGTAAGAGAATTTGACAGTTGTCTCCTATGTATATCTCACCAACATACACAGACCTCACTGTCACGGATGAGTTTTGGTCTCTTAAGAACTGAAGGGAGGAGTGGAAGAGCAAGAAATGATGAGAAGACTGTATTCATCAAGACAGACAAATTGCCTCATTTAACAAAATGAATTAAAACTGCATAGGAGGAGTTACTTGCTTTAGCGCTGTAGCACAGCCTTCAATGTGGCAGGAGAAAAACAAAAATGAAACATTTACCATACTTGGTATAACAAGAGGTCTTGTCCCAGACCTCTTTGCACCACATTAGATCATTATACAAAGCAATTCCCATCACCGTATCACCATACCGGAGGACAACCCTCTAGAAGAATGGAAGGACAGGGTTCAGCATTGCTGTAGTGTTTTTCACAGCTCTTCATGAAATGAGACAGAACCAAACATAATTGGCATGTTGCTTAGCTGGCTGATCTCCATGCATCACACACTATTAATATAATGGGTTTTCAAAACTTTCAGGTAAACGTTCATCATGACAGCCCTTTCTTCTTTCTTATGGAAACTAGATTCTGTTAAAGAAGTTCTTTTTTTTATTATTTCAAATGTATCAACAGCAGTTTCACTCTGAGCTCCATCTGTTGGTTTGCTTTCCTAAAAAATAATATAAACTAATATCTTTGATGAAAAAACACTGAAACCTTTGCTCTTTACCCATCCTCAACATCAAGGTATTCTTTGCCTTGTAAATACTGAGAAACATGTTATAAGACCATGGTGAAGTTATGCATAAACAGCATTTAATTTGGTTAATGTGTTCAAAGAGTGTCCCTATTGACCTTTAGATCAAAACCACAGAGTTGCGTAAGTTGCTATTGTCCTACTTATTTTCTTCAAAGGAAAGAAAGATGTCATTAATGTGTGACTGTTAATTATTCAAGGCAATAACGCTAGGAGTCTAGTTGCAGTGTCTCAGTATTTTAGAATTCCTGAACAACCTCTTATTTTCAACTTATTATTGCTTATGCTAACTAAAGGTCACCCTATAATAAAGAAATTACTTGTGGATCAAACTGCAAATGAATTTAACCAGTTTCAAAATCTATATTTAAAACATTGATCATTGATAACAGGGCATTTTTTGAATTTTTAAAAAAAGACTCAGCCACCAAAAAAACCCCACGAAAGTAGCAACAGAGTAAGACAACTCCAGATTATTTGCACTTGTCTAGTGCACAAAATTAATGAAATAACTGAACACTAAAAGCTGATTTTGTGTGTGTGCATTTCATAGAATCATAAAATAGTTTGGGTTGGAAGGGACCTTTAAAGGTCATCTTGTCCACCCTCCCCTGAAATGAGCAGGGACATCTTCAACTAGATCAGGTTGCTCAAATCCCCATCCAACCTGACTTTGAATGTTTCCAGGAATGGATCATCTACCACCTCTCTGGGTAACCTGTCCCAGTGTTTCACCACCCCCATTGGAAAAATTTCTTCCTTATATGCACTCTAAATCTTCCCACTTTAAGTTTAAAACCATTCTCCTATTGCAACAGGTCCTGCTAAAAAGTCTGTCCCCATCTTATAAGCCCCCTTTAAGTACTGAAAGGCCACAATAAGGTCTCCACGAAGCCTTCTCTTCTCCAGGCTGAACAGCCCCAATTCTCTCAGCCTGTCCTCATAGCATAGGTGCTCCAGCCCTCTGACCATCTTCATGGCCCTCCTCTGAACTCATTCCAACAGGTCCGTGTCCTTCTTATGCTGGGGGCCCCAGAGCTGGAGACAGTACTCCAGGTGGGGTCCCACGAGAGCAGAGTAGAGGGGGAGAATCACCTCCGTTGACCTGCTGGCCGTGCTTCTTTTGATGCAATCCAGGATGCAGCTGGCTTTCTGGGCTGCAAGCGCACATTGTCATGTTCAGCTTTTCATCCACCAGTACCCCCAAGTCCTTCTCTTTCATCAGGGCTGCTCCCAATCCCTCCATCCCCCAGCCTGTATTCACACTGGGGGTTGCCCCCACCCAGGTGCAGGACCCTGAACTTGGCCCTGTTGAACCTCATGATGTTCAAATAGGTCCACTTCTTGAACTTGTCCAAGTCCCTCTGGATGGCATGCCATCCCTCAGGCATGTCAACTGCACCAGTCAGTTTGGTGCCGTCCTCAAACTTCCTGAGGGTGCACTCGATCCCACTGTCTAAATCATTGATGAAGATATTGAACAGTACTGGTCCCAATACGGACCCCTGCGGGATACCACTTGTCACCGATCTCACTCTGGATATTGAGCCATTGACCCCTACCCTCTGGATGCAACCATCCAACCAATTCCTCATCCACCAAACTATCCACCCATCAAATCCATATATCTCTAATTTAGGGAGAAGGATGTTGTGGGGGACCATGTCAAAGGCCTTACAGAAGTCCAGATAGATGATATCCATAGATTTTCCCTTGCCCACTAATGTAGTCACTCCATCAAAGAAGGCCACTAGGTCGGTCAGGCAGGACTTGCCCTTGGTGAAGCCATGCTCACTATCTCGAATCACCTCCCTGTCCTCCATGTGCCTTAGAGTAGCTTCTAGGAGGGTCTGTTCCATGATCTTCCCCCGCACAGAGGTGAGGCTGGCAGGTCAGTAGTTCCCAGGGTCCTCCTTTCTATCCTTTTTAAAAATGGGTGCAGTGTTTCCCTTTTTCCAGTCACTGGGGACTTCACCTGACTGTCATGACTTTTCAAATATCATGGAGTGGCTTGGCAACTACATCAGCCAATTCCCTCAGGACTCTGGGATGTGTACAAAGAATTCACAGAATACTTTTGATAACTTGTTCTTGGTAACTATAAAATGTCATCCACACAGTTATATTAGATAAAAAATCAACCTCTCCCTTTAATTTAATAGAATTAACTGCTTCTCTAGTCTGATATTCTAGTCTACATTAATTTCTTTTCTGCATTGTTAGCACTTCTTTCCAGCTATATGATATTTCAGAAAAATCTGAAAGCAAGCATACAGAAAAGGAAAATATTAAAGCATTTGTCTATACCCATAGTCAAAATTGGATATTTAATGTAGTTTTTTTCCCGGTTTCATCTAACAGTTACCAAGCCTGAAGGCACTATATAGGCTAGATTCTGGAGGAGAATATCATGCTGACAATAGAATCTGTAAATATCATCGCTTTTAAGTTCTCTGGACTTTGCTGCATCACTGGGATTTCTTACCTTGACTGTCTCTCAAAGACTCCAAAATACCATCTGCAAAATAAGTTTTGAAGAAGATTGAACTCTGTAACATTGCAGCTTAGGTAACTTCAAAATTACTAGAAACTTCAAATCATTTTCTCTAGGTAGTTTTCTTGGAATCAATTTCATTTGTTCCAAGGAGCTACAAGAGCAACAATTATTGAACTGGAAGATCAGGAGGAAAATGTGAGATCAGAGAAGAGAATGTATGTTTAAGATGTGAAAGACACTCAGTTTCTATGACAGAAAAGAAAACTGAAGCCAGGTTTTTCCCATGCTACATAACTAAGATATAAGAAAGATGACAAAGGCTCTAATAGCAATGATCATAGCTCTAGCCATTCTTCCACTTTTCATTTCCTACAGTGTTTTATTTTGTTTTTTTTCTACTGAATCTACAGGAAGACAGGGGAAATAGAGTGAGAGAGATTTCTTTAACTCTCTTAATCTAAAGCAAACTTTTCCCTTCTCTTTTTTAGGTAAAGTCAGTCAGCAGAGGAATGAAAAACAAAAATAATAAAAGTTCAAGTAAAATTAAATGCTGAAACATGCCTCTCATATTGTTTAAACACAAATTAATACCACTCTTACACATAATGAAAATATAATCTTGTCATCTGATTGCATATAGATACTTTCACCCTGTCATGAATTCAGGTTCTGTAAAGAATCATGTATCTGCAGTATCACATCTCTGTCAGTAAACTATATAAAACTCTTAACTTTGGTTTCTCATATTTGAAATATCTTTACATTGAATAAGTTATTTACTTTGGAAATATGTTCTTGGGATACATATAATCTATTGGTAATGCACTTTAAAAATTCTGTGTTCTGTGTCCTATGCCTTTCACTAGAAGAAATTTCCATTATAAATTTCCTTTCCCAAAAGTAGGGGTGCATATTATGCACTGATCATGAAACATCTTTACAGGGAATATCAACAGAGGTAGACCTTTTTATGTATATATGACATTGCAGAGTTCTATTTCAAGAAATAACTACAATTTCAAGTGAAAGTGCATGAAGTGAGTAAGAGTTACTTGTGTTTCCTGGTAACACAATATGTACTGAGAGAACAATCAGTTTACTGTGACAAAGAAAATCCTCCATCACTTGATCCAGTATAATAACCACCATGATTTTGAAGATGTTTTCCTATAGCATATATTAGCCTCATCTTGGTCAGTATACTAGAAAAACTAGAAAAAAAAAATGAAGAAAACTGTCTGGATCTGACATATTTAGGACATAAATATGGACATGACTAGAAAACTGCCTGAAAGTATTTGGAAATTGAATCTGTTGTCTGGCAAGAACCACCAAAAAGTCACTTTTTTTTAAACTTTCTTCAGTGATTTAAAAGACTTTATATTCTCTGGTTTGTAATATACTTGTCATTTTCAGAAGTTTTAAAGAAAGCATTTAAGATAGAATAGGAAAAAAAAAATCAAATTAATATATACTAGTACTTCTTATTATGCCTAATAAGATGTGCCTAATAATGTGCTTAACTTAGATAAAGTCATCTGTCCTCCCATAAATGCACTCACTGACCACTAATGCCTTGCTAATAATTTATCTATGGCACAATGACTGTGACAATCTTGCAGTTTTCTAACTGAAGACATGAGAATTTGATAGTTACTTCTTCATCATCATCAATCAAAACAAGGTCTTTCTAGGTTCTCCCAACTAAAGCAGTTCTATTCCAAAATTTGTCATGCCTCTTAACCATGAAAGCCCTCCATGAAAACATTCCAATCTTCTAATACTCCAAAATGGAAAGCTGACATAAAATCTTCATTTATTTAGTAGCCTTGTATAAGTTTTTGTAAGCCTTATGATGAAGCTCCCTCTTTAGCCTTTGGAAGTTTTAATCATCAATTTGACCATTCACACACAAAAGACAAGAGTTTCTCAATACTTGTTGCCAGACAATATTTGAATAGAATCAGAACACTCACAGTCAAAACAGAGGAAATCAATAATAAAAGTAAAAGGATCCATATACAAACTACAAATAAAGAGTGTGACTCATCACCCTAATATAACATTGATGACTGAGGTATAAAAAGCATAAAGATATAAGAAGATATAAAGATGGAAATAACTGTGAATCTCTTCCCAATCCCTGTGAAGTATTCAGCTTAATTTAAAGCCATGGTACCAGAAAGGGCTATTCATTTAAAACTAACCTGTATTTCAACTGCAGTCAGATAAATAGGCACTTTCAGAAGTGATTCAGCTCATTGAGACAGTGCTGGAGATGACTGGCTGGAAGCACTGAATGTGTAAATGTCTGTTTCTGTCTACTAACCAGAGGAAGTTAGAATGAGCAGTTTAGACAAGAAAATCAGCTGTTAGATGACAGTTTCCTCTCTGAGTTGCACAGGACAAGGTGCAACAGGCACAAGTTGCCAGAAGGAAATTTATGATTAGATATAAAGAAAAGCCTCTTCACACTGTGAACAATTAAGAGTGGAAAAGCTTGTCCAGGCATGCAGTGGAATCTCGTCCTAAAGACATGCAAAACTCAGCCCAAAAAGTTAAAGAGAAATCTGTTTCTAGCTTTGAATTTAGCCCTACTTCGAGCAGGATGATCTCCTGAATACAACAGCTAGATGTGTCTGCCAGCCATAGTCTTTTTATGGTTCCAGATCTAAAGTCCCAAGACAAATCCTATCTTAGTAAGAGTTTTGTTCCAAATTTAAAGCTATTGTCTATTTCAGAAAACCTGATTTTAATAACATGACAGCTAACCGAAAAAAAACCACCTAAAACTCATGCAGTTGTCAGACAAACTGGCAAGATTATTAACCTAACTGTTACATTGATTTACGAATGCTGCTTATGGGAATAACAAAAACTGGAAGCACAACAGTGGGTACAGAAAAACAAACAAGCACAATGAAAACACCACATTCTCAAAGGGGAAAAAATACTTATTAAGATTTTATGAACTTCAGAAGAGATTTTATGAGGTTCAAAAATTTTAAAGCCATGTGCATTTGACTTTGATCATATACTAGATTCTGCCTAAATATATTTACTTGTATCTGCATCAAATCACAGCAATATGCCAGTGCACATCAAGCATAAGTTGACCAATGCTCACCTGCATTTGCTATGGACAAAACTGCTTTGTAGAATCTTGCAGTTCTGGAATTTTTTTTCAAAGGTACCAACAGGGCTGTATGTGCTGAAGACAAACAGACAGAGAAGCAGCCAGACATGTGAGTATAGGATGCAAAAGGTACACTTTATTAAACATTTATTGTAAAAAATACGTGTCTACATGTAATGTCTACATTCATTGTTCATTCATTTCTGCCTTCAGAACCAGTCGTTCTCAGAGATGCAAAGGGTGGTTCAAAATTTAAAAATGTCTTTCAAGTAGGAAATCTGTGTGCATGTAAGTATTTATGGCAACTCTAAAAATTAAAAAATCTAGTGTGATTTAAAGTTCTAAATGCAGTGCTGAAACAGAGATGCTAATTTCAGCTAATAAATGACTTCTCACCAACATACGTAAAAGTTTGATTACGTCCTTCCGTCACTGTTTATTGTACCTGGACACCTTATACAATCATATCACTCTTGAATTTACTAGCATTTACTCCTTACCAAGTTCTAAGCATCTCCTAAGGATCACTTTATTTTTTCAATATTTTTATAAAGTATTTACAAAAGTGGAAAGTTAAAAAGCAACTTCGGTTTGTCACATTCTTTTGAGTGAACAATGAAACTAACTAAACTAGTTTCCCAGAGATTTGTGTTGGTTTCCCCACAGTAGTGCATCACCTTTGCCTATGACACCTCTGCTTTGTGATATCTTCAGTTTAACACTTTGCTCCTCGCCTCCCTTATGAGTATTTCTCATTCCTTCTATGCCCTTTCTCCCACCTATCACCTAGGCAGGAGTGAACAGGAATCACCAAGGCCCCAGCCAACCCAAGTCATCCTTCGATGGGACAGTTCACAAAGAACAGATAACTCCTGAGTTCCTGATGTAGCTTTTCTCTCAGTATAGTATAGACTTTTCTTTCTACCCACCTGTGAATTTTATAAAATCAGAACAATATACTGTTTTTGAGCTCTCTACTTCTGTGTCAAATGTGGTTTAAATTGGCCAGCAGGTAAAGGGTTATTAGGGAAAAGGGAATGACAGATGGAACAAGTGATCGCATAAACCTTTCTTAATGAAACTGGGCTAAAAATGAGAAGAAAAGATAAAACCCATAAATTTTGTGGATGTGCAAAATAGTGTCTTCAGCATTAAAGCTCCTAGATACTTTGTAAAATGTCTTTTAAAATCATCTTGAATAAATAATACCACCCTTCAAACCACAAAAGACAGTCCCAGGGGACTGAATTCAGCTTTATGAATTTCTGCTGTCTGAGAAAGTCAAGCATGGTGTGTCTGTAATTGCTCTGAGAATAGGGTCCTTTTAAATCAATCTTTTTAAAGTAAGAAAGGAGAAGAACAGGAAAAGGAATATTACCTATAAAATATTTTTAATATACATGGAATCGGTTTTGAATTACAATTGGTTTTTCAGGGTTAAAATTCAGTGATTTTTTTTCTGCAAAGATTTAACTTCTCAAATAGAAGAAAAAACAAAATATGTAAAATTAGATAATGAGCTGAATTCAAACCTGATATTAAAGCTGAATTAGAACTAGATAAAAGCTGAATTTGGATGCAAAGTAAGCAATTTTCTAATATAAAAGAATACCAGTAAAAGTTTCAAGTTGGCATAAATTTCAGTCATCACTGGGATAAATCATGTTCTTCCCTGGAATCAGGCAATTTTCAATCTCCATACACTCCAAGCACTGCCCTACTCCGTTGTTTGTAGGGGAAGATAATATTTGAATTGAAGTGCTTCCATAAATTCATGAAGTTATATCTACTAACCAAGGATAGATTGTCCTAAGGTCTGAAGCTGAGGACATAGAGAGGACCTTCAGGCAATAATTTTATGCAACAACTATTCCTATTCCAAAATGGGAATCAGCTGACAATGAATTCTGGAACTGAGATATTTCTCTGAAACAAGGAAATTCCACACATCTTCACCCAATACAGAGGAACTTCTCCAACTAGTACAGATCTCCAGTTTAAGATTCATAAATGTCATGAGTATACCTGGAAGTTTGTTAGCAGCTGTATAGGACTAACATGAAACTAGACGACACAAGAGAAATAGCACAGTGTTGAATATATTTATTACTCTTCTACAAAGATAACTGTACTACCCAAAAAACAGGACTGATATCCCTGCAAACAACTTCAGCAATAAGAGATCATTGAATGCCATAGTTACTTTCACTAAAATGCTGTTTAAGAAAAAGCTTTATGTTACTTATCTACTGTTTTTTTACAAATTGAATGTGAAAATGACCTTTACAGAAGGAGAAAAATCTTCCTGACTAATTGCTGCATCTATATTTTTAGGTCATGCTCTAGAGAATATAGACAACATCTCATTTTGTAACACTTAAGTTCTTTTCAATCATATTTAGCTAAAATACTGCCATAACTTCAAAGAGAAAGAAAATCATATGTTAATTTATTCTATCACAGACACAGTGGACAGAGGTTTCAGACTCTAGAGGCTCTTGCTTGTGATGAAGCTGTCAAAAAATTGCTAGAATTTCTCCACCCCTAAAGGAATGATGTCTCTGATAAAATCAAAACATATTTGTACTGTATAAACTTCGCTAAGGAAGCAGAAAGGCTTGGTGTTTTTTTCATTTCCACCTTGTCATTCTTTGTGAAGAGGTATGCAATTATTTATTTGAATATTTATTAGGTCCCAAAATAATTGAAAGAAAGTCCAAATTGGATATTGAAAAAAAATCCAGCTTTGAAAAGTTGGAAATAGAAAAGTAGGTCTGCCAATCACTGTCTCTAAGTTCTTTAAAAATACAGTATAAAAGCCAACAGTGGTTGCTTTTCATCTAAGATATCGTTTTTCAAGCAGCTAACTGACTCTGAATATCTAGCCACAAAATTAACTCAATACCAGAAATATTTCTTAGGTTTTCTTTGATTCAGAAAGCCTGTCAAGCAGCATAACTCTGTGATAACAGTGGCCAAAGAGAAAAAAAAGAAAGAAACCAAATCAAACCAAGTGAAATCAAACCAAAAAACCCACAACCCCAAACCAACAAGAAAACCAGAAAAAAACAACAAACTCCAGCTTTTTGTAGGAAGAAGTTGGTGAGTTCAAGTTTCACTTGGAAACAAGTACTCATACATTGGTCATGGATCTGGCAGTAAATTCCATGGAATCTGTATTTTACACAGCTAGATACTTGTTTAGTATTTTTACTCATCACACAACTCCTCTCACTCTGTTTAGAAAATAAAAAGCATCATATTTAAGCTGTAAAAATCATGATTTTGCTGGTACCTTTCTCAGGCTGTAAAAGCTTGACAATATTAATCATATTAGGATATATACACCTAAAAAGTGCAAGTATGCAACAATGCAAACATCCTTTTTCTATTCTTTTTTTCCCTGTTGATTCTTATTTGCTTTCTTTTATCCATCACTGTCCCTAAACCAGTTGTTAATATTTCCTATAACTACAAATACTGTGTCCTTCCTCTTTTCCAATACACCAGAGAAAACCAAAACTCTATAATCGAACATAAATATATAAGTAGATGAAAAAAGTTTGTAAACCTTAAATAGCCTTGTTAGGCACTTATCATAAAAATGCTAATTTAAAATAAATGGTGAAGTTAGGATTAAAGGAAGCTACCTAAAGCATGAATTATGCAGATTTGTCAAAGTTACCGAAAACTTAACAATTTCACAGGAATCACTCTGAATTACAAATAGTGTACACTTGACTTCAGCTGCTGTCCAGGGAAATAATGTTCTTGGTCTGAATGCTTCTGACTGTAATTTATGGGTTTCAGAAGTAGGCTATCTTCAGCGTACTCTGAACTGAAGTTACAGACTTATGTAATGCATCTGGAAGAGATTCAAAAACCTTAAAGCTAGTATATGTAATCTATTGCTGCTTTTGATCTACTAGAAATAGCAAGGGTATTAAAAAAGTAATCTTCTGTGATGGCATTCAAAGTCCACCTAGTGTTTTCAGTAAAAATCCATACATGTAAATTAGAAGAGTTAAAAAAGCTAATAAAGTAAAACATCAGGTCTGTACATTCTGTCACAGACATGGTTCTTAGGAAGGATGGAAATTTCAAAGACTTCATAAAATACGGATATTGTGAATACGTAGAATACTCAACATGTTGCAAGTATCGTTGTGTTCCGGGACCATAGGGTGTATTCTTTGATGAAAATTGACTTCCTGGATGATAAGTACTGCAAATCAGTAGCATAAACTGTAAATCTTCGGAAATATCACTCCAAGGTATGCATGGAAATAGGAGGTGTTTATATGAACAGTTAGAGTGGTAGGACAGTGTATGCTATTTGGGTCATTCTCAAGAGGTCTAATAAAGCAAAGAAGCAGTCTTAACTTATAGAAAAGTATCCTCAAAATAGCAAATTAACAAGAAATGAAAGACTTGAGACTGGACAAATTAGGGAGTTGTGTGTACGATAGGTTACAGACAGACACTAATTTTTCAGGTTGAAAACATTTATTGCTTTATCATCCACACTTTCTCATCAATGTTGATGTCCTAAATGGTATGCTTTGTGAAAAATGGCTGATTAATTAATAACTTGAATTAATGAGCATCTTTCTACTCAGAAAACCAGCAAATGCTACAATATTAATTTAATTTCAGATCTGATAAAATCATCACAGTGAACTGTCAGGACCCTACAGTCCTAAGCCCTGTCATCAGCCCATGGGGAAACAACTAGAAGTCTGAAACAAGATGGGATACTGGTGATTCACAAAGGAGTCAAAAATACAGTTAAGTGGTAATCAGTCAGCCAAATAAACAAACAAACCAGACAGCGATGCAGCAAGAAACACTGCAGTTATAGTTTTAAGCTAAACTTTCAAATACTTTCATGTTAAGACAAAAATTTGTAGGATGGAGAGATACTTTTATTTCTAACCAAAAGATCAGTGAAGTGAATAAAAGTCTTTTATGATCACATCAAGTTGTCTTTCAATCAATCTTTTCTTTGCATGCAAACACATTTTCCTGTGACTAATTCATGTAACTCTTGTATTCCAAGATGTTCTAACATGCAGCTATATTTAAGTAATTTATACCTTACTCCTTAAGGTTATTGGATAATCATGTTCCTTTGCATTCAGAATAAGTATTTAGAACAGATGGTGAAAAGCTTAGATTAATCTAATTTTGGCTTTAAAATAACCTATATTAGCTGTAATTTTCAGTATAACAGCAGTTTAGTTTACTAGAACAGGAATTTATGATGCATTGGAATTAATTGCTAGATATACATACATGATTAATATATTCCTGTATCCAGAATTTCTCTATAGATAAGATCTTCAGTAGGCTTTTTTTGTTTGGGGTTTTTTTTGTTTGGTGTTTTTTTTTTTTCCTTAGGTGAAAATTATGAGGATTTTAGGTATCCAGATTAATGAGAATGATGCAGAAAAGGCACTAACGTATTCTGTTGCCTGAGGCATGGCTTCACATTATGAAGTGATTGGCCAAAGTATGTATTCTTGCTCCTCTCTCGGTCCTTATTACGGGCCTCTGCTCCCTGTCTGAGAAGCACGACCCCCACAGTTTTTTCAGTCTGCTTTTTACGGAATTCAGTTGTGAACTTGCTTAAAAAAAAACAAAAAATACCTCTAGGGGGACAAAAAAGCCCCAAACCAAACAAAAAACCCCCAAGTACTCTTAATTAGGTGTCTACATTCTTATAACAGTGTATGTTCACAGATGCAGTAATTTTAGTTGACTTCCCACACCAAGCTGCTTGGTATTCACCTCTCAACAATGCTATGAAGCCAGGAAAGCAAGTAAAGAGGCTGAAAGGAAACAAAAAAGGACTTGACTATCCATATTTATGGTTATAATGTGGAGAAGGAATTCAAGTGGGGGTGGAAGAGATATAAGGTTTTGTGTCCCTTCCTAAGGGCAATCCCAAGAATATTTCTGCATTTTGTATTAGACAACCAATGGAATAAAAATAGGAAGCAAAAACTGGTCTACGGATGAATGAATCTTGTATTACTAGTTTCAGAGTGATTTTATTTTAACAAAATAATAGTTTCTGGGCATGGTGGCTTTTAATCAGAGAATAGCAGAGTCCCTCCCCACTAGAATTTCAAACACAAATCTTGTTTTGTACTACTACTAAGCATAGAGAAAAGAGATACTGGCACAAACCCTGCCACCACAACACTCTGAAACAAGAAGCTTGCACCGAAATAGAAAATCTGCTGTACCTGCCTGTTGAGATCCTCATCAGATAAAAAAGAAATCAGTAGTTTCTGGCTTGATTGTTGGGATGTTCACTTTGGAAATAGGAGATACAAATTTCAATCCCTCGAACTAAAGGACACCTATAGATTTTCCAACTCCTGGGCAATTGGTTTAACCACACAGTATTACAAAAAAGGATTGCTGTGCAGAGTGGCACAGCATACAGCTGTGCTCCCAAAATAAACAGTCAGTCATTCAGCTATACCACACAAACTAAGATACCTGAGCACATGGAAATATTTTCAGACTCTGAACCTACATTGCACAACAGTCTTATGCCTGCATTGAAATACCAGAGTCCAGTCAAGGTAAAATTGTGAAATACATACTTTTCTTCCCTCCAAAACTATTTCTGAAGTAAATAATCAAGGTAGGGAAAATCATAATAAAACTAACACAAAACAAATGTCTTATTTTAAATATGCAAAGATGATGATGACAGACGTGATGAATTCAGTTAGAGCAAACAGCTGTTTATAGTGAAATACTTAATCAATGTATGTATTTTCAAAGGTAGGATAGAAATATAACTACACGACAGGCTACTTGGAATAAAAAATGAGAAATCTCTTCTGAACTTCATCCAGTGAATGAAATTTACACCTACAACATTTCATCATCTGGACATAAGGATCCCATGTAAAACATGTTTCACTGGTACTTCCCTTGAAGTGGGAAGCCTAGGTTTTTCTTCAAGGTGTGCTGTACCGAAAACTTTGTAAAAGAGTTTATGTTTGGGCTTAAATGAAGATCTGAAAGAGCTATCTGATTTCTGGAAAAATTAAATCTCACTGATGGTTGAAAATAAGGTTTAAAAAAGCCTGTTTAATTATTAACAAAATGTTCCCCCCTATGTATAAGAATTGAGACCGCTGAGTAACTAATTTGTTTCAATTTTACTTTCAAGGCCAATACTGAATCTCTGCTTTTCTCATCCTGTGACTAATGTGCAGCAGCCTGCAATAAGAGAAAAGCATATTATACTTAAAATAGAAAAATAAAATATTTTTTTGAATTTTCATACCTCAGATCCACATTGCAAAATGATTAACATAATAAACATAATTTATATACAGAAGGTTCCACAACTTCTGTGAATAGATCATTTTTGTTCAGAGTTGGATTACATACAAATTTGAAATTATTTCAAAGCAAACAGCAATATTGCAAAACCCATCATAGCTGTTCTTTATCCTGGGTTCTCTTTGTACCTTGAATTTACCTCCCTTATGATTCCAGCAAACTTTGTTCTTTTCTGAAACTTCCCAAGCATCCTGTTCCATTCCTTCCACTTCCTATTTGGAGTAATAATAAAATCAGTAACATTTAATATAAAATGGGGGTTGTAATAATTCTTACCCATAGTTGTAAAGGTTCCCACAGAATTGTATTGACCCAAACAATAAAAACCATAAAATTATCCCGAGAATTTGGGTAAGAATTGTTTCCTCCCATGGTTCACTTTTTTCTCAAACTGTCTCCCTTTTTTTCATTGATTAAAAAATGGGGAACAAAGAAATGTTCACTGTTTGTTACTAGAACAATATTCAAAACTGCAGTTTATTGTCTGGAATCTGTCACCACAGATAGTACAAATAGCATAAGAGTACTGTATAATATCCACTGAATGCTGTCTCTAAGAAGTCATTAAAAAATAGGAGCAGATCAGCAAAAAAACCTAATAGAACACCAGAAGAAAATTTAGAACTAACAAAAAAGAAAGAAGAGGTTGAGACAGTGAATGCAAATATATTTTCACTTGAAAAAGGTATGATTTTAGCACAGAGACAATAATCAGAAATGACAACTTCAGAATTTTATGGTAAGTCAGTTGAAATGCAACAGAAAACTCTACAGAATCAAAGTACTAAATAAATTCCGAGCAGATGTGTGTCAAGAAGACAGTGAAAAGCTAAAATACCTGACCTCAGCAGGATTTTTATATGGAGATAACTAGCCTAATATAAGAAACACCACACTGGTGTTTCTTATGTCACTTACGGTGACATAAAGATGCCAGAACACAAACCAGTAATAAGACCTGAATCTACTTCTTAATATAACTGGCTGCAAGACAGAGCTCAGAGGGTCGTGGTTAGGGGCACAGAGTCTAGTTGGAGATCAGTGACGAGTGGTGTTCCCCAGGGGTCAGTACTGGGCCCAGTCCTCTTCAATATATTCATCAACGACGTGGATGAGGGGATAGAGAGCACCCTCAGCAAGTTTGCTGATGACACAAAGCTGGGGGGGGTGGCTGACACACCGGAAGGCTGTGCCGCCATACAGAGAGACTTGGACAGGCTGGAGAGTTGGGCGGAGAGAAACCTTATGAAATTCAATAAGGGCAAGTGTAGGGTGCTGCACCTGGGGAGGAATAACCCCCTGCACCAGTACAGGTTGGGGGCTGACCTGCTGGAGAGCAGCTTGGTGGAAAGAGACCTGGGAGTCCTGGTGGACAACAGGATGACCATGAGCCAGCAATGTGCCCTTGTGGCCAAGAAGGCCAATGGCATCCTGGGGTGCATCAAGAAGAGTGTGGCCAGCAGGTCGAGGGAGGTCATCCTCCCCCTCTACTCTGCCTTGGTGAGGCCACACCTGGAGTACTGTGTCCAGTTCTGGGCTCCCCAGCTCAAGAAGGACAGGGAACTGCTGGAGAGGGTGCAGCATAGGGCTACTAAGATGGTTAGGGGACTGGAACACTTCTCTTATGAGGAAAGGCTGAGAAAATTGGGTCTGTTTAGTCTGGAAAAGAGACGGCTGAGGGGTGACCTTATTAATGCTTATTAATACTTAAAGGGTGGGTGTCAGGAGGATGGGGCCAGGCTCTTTTCAATGGTGCCCGGCAACAGGACAAGAGGTAATGGGCACAAACTTGAGTATAGGAAGTTCCACCTAAACATGAGGAGGAACTTCTTTACTTTGAGGGTGGCAGAGCACTGGAACAGGCTGCCCAGAGAGGTGGTGGAGTCTCCATCTCTGGAGACATTCAAAACCCGCCTGGACGCGTTCCTGTGCAACCTGCTCTAAGGTGACCCTGCTCTGGCAGGGGGGTTGGACGAGATGATCTCCAGAGGCCCCTTCCAACCTATGATTCTATGATTCTATGGTAACTATAAACTTTTGTCCTAAATATGGAGCATCTTTTAAAAATACTGTTTAACTTGATTAAAATTTAAAACATGTTAATATTGTGTGAAATTAATGAAGGTTACAGAATACCTGATGTTATCTTGCAGAAACTGCAGAATTAAACACTGTCTCTCATTTTACCAGTTTTTCAAAAAGACAGTGAGTGAACAAAAGTCATCTTAATGAAAGACAGATCTCAAATACATAAAATAGCCAAGTGCCAGCATTTTCAATTTGAATTGGTGGGTACTTCTGAGATAGGAAACTCTGAAAAAACATAAACATTAACTTCTTGTGGAAAATTTACAGAATCACTGTTGGCACATTTTTCTTTCTTAATGCTGTAAATAAGATCATTATTTCCTCCCTTTTTTTATTATGCTTTCGGCTGAAGAGCTCATAAAGCCCCTGCCAGCAACTAACACGCACTAGTTCACTTCAGGGCAGACTGAAATAATTAGATATGTTTCTTTGGTAAACAGAACAGGACAGAGAGATAAGGGCATTTCCCTCTTGGTTAGAAGTAATTAAGTATCCAAGTTATAGATATGCAGACATTTATCTGGGGAGATTTAAATTGATTTCCAAGTCACATGAAAGACAAAAGTTCTCCATCTTGGTACAGAGGGTGAATACTGCAGTTGCTCACATTTGCTCATGTCTGAAGGCCAGTTGTTGCATAGCTAAGAACTGCTAGGAAAAATGCAAATGCATAAATTGTAGTATGACAGTAAAAGTACTTCAGAGGACCGTGTTCCCCTGTTCAAGAGGGTCTTCTGACTAGCATGGAAAGTCTTTTCCTTAATCCTTAGAATGAAAGTGTGTATTCCAGTGTGTCCTCTCTGTGTCATGTACAGAAAGGCATACAAGCATCATGTGAGAATTTATATCATTCAGGGAGAAAGAACAGGGAAGAAAATCCTTATGTATTGTAATGTCTCTTGCTGGTTTATGTTAGGGAAATGCTGAGAGACAAATGGAATGCAATATTTATAAATAAGTCTTCAATACTTATTATGTTTATGGTAGATATTCTAAGACATTCCAGGCAGAATTGAGCTGTATGATGCTACATATTAGACAGATTTATGACAAAGAACCTTCCCTGTTGAAATTTACAATCTAATTATAAGAGAAAATAAATGGGTACACTGTCCTGGAAAAAGTAAATTGTGGATACACAGCTATGGATCTTGCTTTATTCTGCCACATGTCATAATAGGCGGTATATTTTTTCCCAACTACATGTCTTAAAAGAAATAAGATTGTAATTACTCTGGCATCAAAGCTACTATTTAAGAGAAAGGGCAGACTATTAATATACTGTTTCTTGTTTTGTTTTGTTCCGCTTTACCATCAACTTTAATAACAAAAAGTAAAGAACTGAGAAAGGCAAAGGGCAATATAGGGAAAAGAAGAGAAAAATAATTCCTCTGAATTCTTTGAATGAATATTCAAATGAGTCAAAATGAAAGAGGATGATAAGAAATAGAAATGCTTCACTAATTTCTACTGGGAGACAAAAGGACACATAAAAACTCATTTTGGATCAGAACTAGATCTAATCTTTCTTTCCTTTATGGAATGATAAAACTTCAACAATCCTCTTCATATACCATTTCAGCATGTCAGCATTTCAGCATGTTCAGCAGTCACTGACTTAAAAATGATAAACCAAAATCCAAAATAATCCCTTATTCCTAATAAAAGACACAAAGACTTTGTAAGAGACAATTAGGGACTAGCCAAAATATTATCATCTCAGCTGTTCTTGCTTACAAACTGCAGAATCAAGTGAATACATCAGATGAACTTAGGTAATGTAAAGATTTTGTGATGCAGGCTATCATTCCTATCTACCAGGGTAGAGAACAAAGAGAGCAACCCAAATTCTTGTATCTCATTTTAAATGAACTGTTGCACAGCTTCACAAGGAAGTTATTGACCTTGGGAAAAAGAATGGTAGTGAAAGTGTGATTGTAACACCAGAAAAAAAGGGGAAGACTGTTAGGATGCGTGTATAAAACTTTTAAACTTATTATTATTGAAGAATTTCTGTAATAATTACTTTACTTTCTTTTTCTCTAATAATTGATCTGGAATAATAACAATTCTTTTTTTTTTGTTTTGTTTTGTTTTAGATTTCAGTCAGACTAACGTTAAATCCTTTGCTTTTTGTATAAAGTATGTTCTGCTGGTCCAGGTAAGCTGCACAAGTTGTAGCTAAAGAGCCCCAAAACAGCCTGATGGAAGAATATGGCATACCTAGGCTGTCATTTAAATGCATCATAACATCAAAGTAAAGAAGATAATTTAATACTTTCTTTGTAGTTATGCTACTATTAGAGGGTTACTTTTCTAAAACAATGAGAGAAAAACCAGACAGCCCACATTTGCTAAAACTATCAGAAAAACTAAGGGACTATGACTTTCAGAAGATGTAAGCCACATTGCAGTTTACTAAACTATGACTGAATTTATAATTGCAGTCCATATATGTTTTGTAAAACAACAATTTCTACTTCTGTATCCTAACTGAAAGAATGTAGTCAGGATAAATACGGAAAGGCAAATAGAACATAACACATCAAACACCATTACTGAACAGCCAGCCCTCAGAGAAATGAAGAAAGGAAGAAAAGTACTGAATTAAAATGGAATCAGAGATCAATCAAAACTTTATGAAATAACGTATGTTGGCAACTTGCAAAAAGATGTCCAAAATGGAAGTAATAAAAAGAAGGAAAAGTTTTTGCTACCAAAAAAAAAAATAGATTCTTAATCATTAAAAAACATTTTACATATTATTCATAAAATTATATGTAAATTATATATAAAAGAATAAGACAGATTTGAATATTATATGAAATTATAAGAGTAAAATTTGGTCTTGTGTAACATTCTCAATTCTCAGCTTATTCTATGAAAGGAAAGGAGTACCTCTATTACACTGTAAACTCGCCAGCCCCTCCTTCATCCTTTCCTTCAACCTAGCCCATACGTATGATTTGTTCCTTCTATGATATTTTAATTAACCTAATTTTTATCTAAATATTTACTTTGCATTCAATTTCATTAAGTGCTGCCAAGTGATTGCAATTGAAAACAGAGTACAAATGGTCTTCTTCCCTGTATTTGTAATATATAATTAGGTATTTTTACTGGTAAAATAATAAATACAGAACGGCTAGTTTCAATGAGATTTTTACTTGTATTTCAGGATTTAACAGAGTGTTGATCCAGTGACGACTCTTTAATGAAGGACACTGACAGTACTGATGTCATTTTGTGAAGTGATACCTTTCTCTACAAAAAGTCTATAGAAATTCAGTAATTTTCAATCAAGACAGGGATTTTGACTAAGAAGTTAATTACCCCATGCAGGATGTTGTATACCAACATTATTTCTACATTACAAAGTTTTCAGAATCTTTTCAATGTATTTTTCTTTTTTTTTTAAATTTATTTTATAATGACTCTTCTAATTAAAAAATACTTGTAAGACATCCTTTGTGGCATAAGTAATTTATTTTTTTTCTATTTATTCTAAGATGTATTAATTAAACACAGTTCAACCTGCTTTGTACAACATTATGGGTGACATTCAGAGAATGTCAGCTGGGACAGCTAAATTTGCACATAGAAGATGAAGAAATATGGGAAGGTAAGGTACTAATGAGTTCTAGTGGAAAAACTAATATGCAACCAAAGTACAGGATGGGTTCTACTGTAAAAGAAGACTATGAAGGGGTTTTTTTTCAACAGAAACAAAATGTGTGCTAGATAAATTTCTGAATAACCATTTTATCACATTTATTTAACCTGCACCAGCACTGGATTCTCAGCAAATGGAAGTGTAAAATTATTTATCACATTCCTTGAACAACCCAGTGACATATATTTTTATAAACCAGACCATCAGAGGAAATGTAGTTTTAGACATGTAGAGTAATCTTATGTTACCAGTGCTCTTTAAATGTTTATAGAAGTACTTTGAAATTGGAAAAGATTAGCAGCCCGAGAACATACAATTTAAAATCACCTATCTTTAGATTATTAGGAGTAAGACTGTATGCAGATAATTAGGTACACTGAACTTCAAAGAAAAATCTATCAACCAAAGATGTGAAATCTGCAGCCCTCACTATGATTAAAACTTTTAGAATCCACTCTATGACTGCTTAATAAAAAATTCTTTGGCAATGTATAAATAACAATAATTGAATCTTCTAATGCAGAGACAATGACAACAGCAACAGAAACAAAAGTAATCCATTTTCCAATTCACATAATTACAAAGAATGTCAGTGCTTGAGATTTAAATTTATCAGTGACCACACTTTGTCTCTCATTCATGTGTAAATAAATGCAGAAAACATATAAGAGGGAAAACTATTAAAGGAGGTATGAAAAAATTGCTTGCAGCTAGTTTACAATAGAAAGCACATACCAGTATAGCTTTTCTAATCTTAAAAGCATTCAGGTTGTATTATTCAATCATTCTCGTCAATGAATGGAAAATGAGAAATAAATTCCAATTTTTTTCATAAACTAGGTAATCCCATGCTTTATAAACTCTATAACTCATAATCTTAGCTTTTAGTATTCAGAACTATTCAGAGATCTAGATCTATAAATCAGAGCATGTTGATCCATCACCACATGGCTCCCTCTAGACGTGCATTGCCTGCCTTGTTGGCAGCACTGCGCCATTGCCTTTCTGGCGTTCCATTGAGAGCTTTCATAAACTGCAGAGAAAATTCTCTCCTTAATCTAAAACTGATTACAAAATAAAGATGATATAAAACCAGGCAAATTATTTTTGACAAGAATCACAGATTAAATGGTCCTTAGACCTACAGCAGAAGTGCAGTGCTCCTTGCATCACAGGAATTTCTAAGCCAGCTTTCTCTTTCATATCATCCTTCATCTTACCTTTCTGACTCCCTCTACTTTTCACTAGGCTAACAAGGACTGTGTGCATTTTTAAGGTAGGATTTTTTTCTATAACGTGTTTCTGATGTACTCATTAAAGTAAGATCATTCAACATATTAAATACTCCTGAAAAGCTTTGAATTTGAAATCTCCATACTCACTCTCCCTTCCCAAACAGTGTGAAAGAAAGCTGGACAAGAGATTGTCACAAACAATTTCTTTCTTTGCCATGCAGAGTGAGTCTACTTTAGTGTTTTATTTCATACCAGGAGTGTGCGTTTGAAGTAGTCATGCCCACTTACTACATTTTCCCAGACATGGACATAAAAACTAGATTTGGTGGTTTGGGTTTTTTTTGATGATGATGCAGAATTAGGTATTTTCTAAGAGCACAGTTAGTGACCTCCAACCTCTCATTCAGTCCAGTGGAGCAAATAAAATACAGTGTGAAGCAAAACCACCCAACATGTTTGTAGTTATGACCTCACCTCATTTTTCTTTTGAAAAGCCATTTCCTTGGGCTGAAGTGGGCCACCTTGCAAGTACTTTGAGGAGAAGGAATCCTCTTAGACTGAATTGTAATTCAGAAACTCTCCTGGTTGAAGAGATGTTGCTGATTCATTTACAGCAAAAGCAGTATTTATCTTCATTTAAAAATACATTTTCAAGTTATGTTTTATAAGATATACTGCAATATAAAGCAAGGTATTAATTTACACCTTACTATTTTAAGATGAGAAGAAAGTTCTCAGTTCACCTTTTGGATAGTTTCAATATGTGGAATAAAGTATCAAATTATGTCAAACTGTAGATATAACTTTCAATTTTACTTTCTCTAAAACCCAAAATACTCAAAAACTTTAAGAAAAAGATGAGAACATGAGCAAAAAAAACAGTCAGGGTTTAATTTCGTCAGTAGTCTATGCTTTGCACTGGCAGAGAGTCAGCAGAGGGAAAGGAAGTTAATTAACAAGAATTTTTCCCAGAGCTCTGATGATATAATTAATAATGCAGGTATACACAGACACAAATGATGAAGAGGAATACTGATTTGTCTCATATGAAAAAATAAGGGGTAGAACCCTATAACAACAGAAGTCTTGACAGACAGTATCCTACCCCATGAAAGAACCTGTTAACATTTTTGCACGAAGGGGAAAACATATAATGCTATACAGAGATTTTGGAAAATTATTCTGACATAATTCAAAGAATAACACTTATTCTAAGGTGACAGTTTTGAACATTAAGTTGTAACTCTTTGTATCAGGCAACCTATAGGCTAGTCGTTTATTCTTGGATAGCTATTGATCTTGGATAGTTATTGATATAGCTATTGATTCTTGGATAGTTATTGATAGTTATTACGTGGTTCTTGTCCACAAACAGAATTCTACTGTCCCTTGTCATTTAAGGATTGTATTAAATAAAGAAGGCTGAGACATTTCAGCTGGAATCCAGAGGTTTCTTTCTCTTTGAGTCACTTCTTATTCCCTGTAAGAAATATGAAACACTGGGTCACTCAAGATATTTCTTGTGAAGTACCTTTTGGCATCACTTGCGATACATCACTCTGCTTCCAAATGTTTAATTTCTGAAGACTGGCATGTGGCCATCAACTGCACTGAGTCTTTCCACTGGATCACAAAGTTGTTACCAGTTCAAAAAATAATCCTGAAGCCTCTTTGCCACATTGGTTTTTTTTCACTTCTGTAACAGCTACTCCAGAAGTACTCCTTCTTTACCTTGACTAGCACAAAGTGTTTTAAATGACCAGTATTAGGTAAGTGGTTTTGCTGGTCTCTGGTGAACTAAAGCATAAAGAGCCCTGATTCCAAATCAACCTTTCAAACAGCAGTAGGAAAACATCAGCAGATGTGTGCATATGAAAACATTGCAGCAAAGACAGAGTAGCTCATGTGGTGCTAATACTCCTAAAAAGTTAAAGCACTGGAGTGATCCTCCATTACAAATCTGAGATACAGCCTCAATCATCTGAGCAGCTACTCAATAAAAAATATGTAATGAGTCCTCTCTTGCAAAATGCAAGCAAAGCTTGAAAATGTGGGTTTTTTTGTTGTTGTTGAACATCATAATTGGCAGCATATTAAGTAGGTCTAGTATTTCAAATTCATTTAAAATTGCAGGAACAGCAATCTAAAACGTGTGATACTTGCAGGCAACTGCCCATGAAGGCTGAATTAGTGAATGGGAATAGAATGTGTCCCCAGAAAGGGACAAACTGTGATATATTTGCTGACATCACAGAAAAGATCTGTAGCTTCAAATATGGAGGTAAAAGAAAAGCCAGTTATATAGGAAATGAATATATAATAAATGACATGAGAACAATCTCTTCAGGAGAGTCAGGTCGTTAAAGGAACAGGAGTGACCTTGTGGAGTAATAGATGGATGAGAGGTTATAGCTGTAGATATAACAAGAGGAAGACGTGGAACTGCTAAGGCTCCAGCCTGCTCAGTTTTGGAGACTATTTGCTGTCCAAAAGGAACAACGGTTGTTCAGAAGAGAGAAAACTAGAGTAAGATATCAGGGAAGGAGAAATATAATGGTTCCTTGTCAACAGGAAACTGCAACCAAGTAAAATCAGAGATGGATATGAGGAATCTGTATGTCAGCAATCTTGAAAAAAATCATAACTTTTATCCTTTTTATCCAGCTTATATAGAAGCTGGCTCCACTGAATTATTTTTAAAATTATTCCATGTAGCCTGCACGATGAGGAATCATAGAATCATAAAATCGTCTAATTTGGAAGGGACCTTTCAGATCATCTAGTCCAACCATCCACCTAACTCTGACAAATACCATCACTAAACCGTATCGCTATGCCTACTTGTCTTTTAAATACCTCCAGGGATGGCGACTTAACCGCATCCCTGGGCAACTTGTTCCAGTGCTTAATAACCCTTTCGGTGTAAAAAAAATTGCAAATATCCAGTCTAAACCTCCCCTGGTGCAACTTGAGGCACTTTCCTCTTGTCCTATCACCTGTTACTTGGGAGAAGAGAACGACCCCCACCCCTCTACACCCTCCTTTCAGGTAGTTGTAGAGAGCAATAAGTCTCCCCTCAGCCTCCTTTTCTCTAGGCTAAACAATCCCAGCTCCCTCAGCCGCTCCTCATAACACTTGTTCTCCAGATCCCTCACCAGCTTCATTGCCCTTCTCTGGACACACTCCCGCACCTCAATGTCTCTTTTGTAGTGAGGGGCCCAAAAGTGGACACAGTACTTGAGGTGGGGCCTCACCAATGCCAAGTACAGAGGGACAATCACCTCCCTAGTCCTACTCACCACACTGTTCCTGATACAGGCCAGGATGCTGTTGGTCTTCTTGGCTACTTGGGCACACTACTGGCTCATATTCAGCCGGCAGTCGACCAACACCCCCAGGTCCTTTTCTGCCTTTCCAGCCACTCTTCCCCAAGCTCGTGTCCCTGCATGGGGTTTTTGTGACCCAAGTGCAGGACCGGCACTTGGTCTTGTTGAACCTCATACCATTGGCCTCAGCCCATTGATCCAGCCTGTCCAGATCCCTTTGCAAAGCCTTTCTACCTTCAAGAAGGTCAACACTCCCACCAACTTGGTGTTTTATGCAAACTTACTGAGGGTGCATTCAACCCCCTTGATCAGATCATTGATAAGGATATTAAAGAGAACAGGCCCCAGTGCTGAGGCCTGGGGAACAAATAGATAAAAGTTAAACCCAAACATTTTTAATAGAGATCATGACATTTTTAATGCTGAAGCGGAAGGAATTTTAAAAATATGAAATAAAATCTCATTTCTTAATGCTCAAGCTTTTTTAATTGATTCCTCAATATTGCAGAAAGAAAACCGAATAATTTGTTAAATAAAGGGGAAAATCTATAGAAAATACATAATATGAGCCATGTGTGAAGTAGAAAATAGAGTTTTATCTTCAGTCTGTGACAAAGAACTTCATATTCATACACCAAAGCTAAAAATTTATATATTGTTGAAGTAATGTAGTACCCAAGCCACTGAACAGGTGTTCAAGTATATCAGAAGATATCCGAGAGGAAGGATTAACTCTTTTGTAGGAGATTAAGGATGATTCCATCAAATAAAGAACACCCAGGCAAAATATTTATGTAAGTATGTTTCCATCAGGAGCCAAAAAAGAAAATACCATGACTACAAGTAATAATAAAAAACCAAGCCACAATAAAAAGAAAGCTACAGGTCTAAGTTGTGTTACTACCATACCTATTGAAAAGCAGGAATTACGTTGAGCTAGCTTTGCCACGCAGGTGAAGTTCAATTCCATGAGTGCCCTATAGCTCAACATTCCTCTTACATTAAATACGTACTGCCCTTTGGAATATTTATTTCCTCCTTCTAAGCACAGCAGTAGCATCCTCATGACAGGTTTGAAACAACTCTTCAGTCTCTATTGATGGGTTAAGGACCATAATAAGGAAATAAGGCTATTAGGGCTTGTACAGTCTCAGTTTCGGTTCTAGAAGGACTATTACATAGGAGAACTAATGGATAAGTTGTTCATGATGACAGATATGCCAGGGTCTGAAAGAGTTCTTGCTGAAAGGATTTAGAAATAAGATATAGTAGGGAAAATATCAAACAAAGAACAACTGAGAATCAGGGAGAACCTATGTCTTAAGTTTAGTGAGTCTGGTTTAATTTGAGGCAAGGAAAATACCTCTGAGAAAATGTACTACAGGAAGAATGAGGTCCTAGTTTGCAAATATTATAGAAAGTAGTAACTGTGCTACCATTGCCTTTATGGTCACATACAATATACAAAACCAACATTGCTACAAAGCGGTCCAAACCCAAGCTAGTTAGACCCAAAGTTGGAGAGGAATCAGACCTTAGTGGTATAAATACATGTACCAAAGAGAACCAGGGCATATAAGGCCATATAAACATCATGCAATAAAGTTTGATATAATAATTTATTCCTAATACAGACATTATGTAAAAAGAATTATAAATATCCCAAAACATATGAACTGAAGAGACACTATCTCAAAAAACTGAATAAAATTCTAGAAAATAAAGGGGATTTAAGACCAAGAAGAGTTGAATGTGCTTTGAGTCAGGTTAAGAGTAATAACCATCATCAGAAGCTTCAAAAGACCAGCATGGCTGTCAATAAAACTAGCTTAGTCCAGAATGCATTCTCTCAGGATTGGAGTTAAACTCATAGTGTTTGTTCTAGACACTATGGTACTCATTTCCTGTAAAATAATAAATAATGAAATATACAGTAGCAACAGAAATACTAAAAGGTGTAATAGTTTAAGGGAAAAGAATAATTCATGGGATGGGCTGATGGTAATGGTGGAAACATGAATTAGTCTAGCAGTTCTCTAGTGAAAGTTAAAAACTTCAAATGTTGTGGTAAGATACGTAAAAGGGACACAAAGCAGTGAGAAGTACAAGGGACTAACTCTGGCAAAAGATGGATGGAAATGGATCGAAGCCCTCAATGCTGAGAGATTGATGGCAATAATCATGCAAAACATTCACTATGAAACTACTGAGTTCTTCCTCACTCTCTCTACACTTAATTGCTTTCTCTGATACATGAAGCAGCTTTACAGTAACTCCTTCTATGTAAAACCTTTGTTATGCAGATCTCACAACAGAATCACATTTTTCATTTCACTTCACCCAAGACTGATTCTTGTTTTCTCCAGACATTGAGATATATTGAAGATGTGCAATGCAAAAATCTGCATTTAAAATATCATCTAAATTTTAAACAAATTGAAAGTATTCTTACTGTTTACGTAAAACGATGTTTTACAAAGTGTGAGCTACATTTTGCAAAGTCTTCTCTGTATTAAAGAGTAGATATGAAATTTTGCAGGTCAAAGTCTAAACAGACAAAGTAAGACTGTAAATGTGTCTGAGCCACCTCATCTTTGAGGTTTTCAGAGTATCTTTGCCAGATCAGAGCACAGGAATAAGAATTTCTTAAATACTGCAATCGTGTCTTCCGAAATTTTACTGACTCTTCAGAGCACATCCATTGGTCTGTGTGAGATGTTGCTTTGGCCTTCCACAGTAATAGTATTATATTAGGTAGGCTGCTAATATATTAGATAGGATCCTAATAGATAGGCTGCTGTGCGATCATGCTATTTTATTTTTAGAAACTTAATCCAACAGGAATTAAGAAAGCATCACCAGCATAAAGTTAGAGGGAGATCTCAGATTCTATTTGTCAAAATAGCTCAAAATACATGTTTTATTTTAGTACTGATAAGTACAAGAATATTATAATATGTTTTCTATAATGTTTTTGAATGAGATAATACAGGGGACTTTTTTTCCAATGTGAATAGTCAGAAAAATTATTAAGATGAGATACTAGAACATAGTTATAGACAGGCACTTTGAGGAGAGAGAGGGAAACAGACAGAGCCGAAGTGAGATCAGGAATCAGCGTGTCACTGGCAGAAAGTACGTTATTGGTGTAACACAAGTTCAATGAAGAGAAAGCATTTGAAAAACAGAGGAAGAAGCACAACTTTACCAATAGAAATTGTGAAGTACTGAAAGATATCAGTGAAGGAAAGGTCAGAATTAGAAAAAAAGTCAGAAACTGTGACAGAGAAATGAATCTCTGTGAAAGATGAGTGATCAACAATGTTAAAGGAGGCAGAAATAAGCAATAATAAGCGTGAAACAGAGCTGACAGAAAAAGTAGATATTTATTTTGCTTAGGGCACTTTAGTTAGCCTAAAGACATTTAGCATTCTAATGTAATGTGATGCATGACAGCAACAACAAAATAAAATGTCATTGACCCATATCAGTTGACATAATCCAGTACAGCTCTTCTGTAAGCAATGTAACCACTATGATTCATACTACACGAGTGGCGGGTGGACAAAATGAAAGCAGGAAAGGTTCAGACTACTTGTTACATCATTCAAGAAGTAAGAATTTCTACCTTGCCTTCCTTACTTTCCCCACCCTCCCTCACAGAGAAATAATGTTCCAAGATTTGATTAAGTCATTTGGTAACAGATAACTCTCTTCAGGTCATCTAAATATAATGAAATAAACAGAAAAAAATATACTAGAATAACTATGAATCATGTACAACTCTAGATAGCAGATATTTTTGTGTGGTATTGAGAAATTAACCTTTTCTGTGAAACCTTTTCAAAAGATAAAGCTTATTCAAATACATTTATAGAAGGAGCACATAGCTGTACTTCATTTGAAAGATGACCTCGTCGAACACTGTCCTGCCCACTGCAAACCAGATGATGTAAAACAAAAAAACCTGTAATTGACCTATGTCAGTATTCTGCTCATGGATTTCTGATTTTTTTTTAAATTCCATTCTATTTTTCATTCTATTTTATCATATTCTGGGGCTATTGTCATGTGACTGTTTCTTAAAAGAAAAATAAGCTCACATCAGAAGAAATAAACTGAGGGAAAAAAACTCAAACAAAAATAATACAGAATTCACAGTTACAGAGTCTCCTTGCTTTAAGCTGACTTCCCTTCTTCCGCAGGAAAAAAAAAGAAAAAGAAAAAAAAACCCTCATTAATAAAAGAGCACCCTCTGAAATATTATTTTATTAACCTTCCAATAACAATGCCACAAGTTGAAGTTACAGGGATTTTCTTATTTGCAAACTTTTCATATTTAAGCACAAAATCAATCAGTAATAAAAAAGTGTCATAAGAACAGCAAATTCTTTTCAAATATCCTTGACTACAAGACGTTAGTGTAAGGGAGATTAATTTAGTGCATTTAAATTATTCACATTAGTTTCACTGCATAGACTGGATCCAACCTCAGAGAAAAGAAAACTTTCAATAGGATAGTGAAATAAAAGAAGAATACGTGTTGGAAGTTTGGTGTTAAAATTGAAGACTTCTAATAATTATACCTGGTAGAGGGTAGTCATGATGGATCTTCTGAGGTGCTAAGCAACTTCTTTTTGAGTTAATTAAATCAAGATACTGATGCTCAGAGTTTTGAAATATCATGGTTAAGACCCCAAGTGAAGCCCAAAAGTATGTTCAGTCTTGAAAAAAATTGGTTAAGTACAGCTACACATTGCTTTCTGTTTTATTTTATGTCTCTTAATAGTAAATCTTTTCTCATTTGTTAAAAAAGTTGAAATAAAAATCTAACTATCTCAGTGATGTACACCAAACATCACTGGGGTTAGACTGAGAAGTACAACTATATCTACGTTTACATCTACACCTACAAATAGAATAGCTACCTACTATATATTCTTTATCTGAACCTTCCACAGTAGCTTTCATATACAAGAACAGAGCGGGATTCCATCAAGAAAAGATATGTGCTTTGGGATATATCTCACTGCAAGTTTTGCTTTCTTGATTTTATTATAGAAACAAAATAAAGTAACTGCAAGATTGCAAAGAGCTTCATAATTTATACTGGGAAATGTCAGATGCAAAGGTAATATGGTATTTCTTCAAGGCTCTTCTACCTGTTTCAAGAAAATACCTTGCCTTACTAGCTTCAAGTAGCCATTTAGCTATCTAACACTAGCTCTGAATAATTGCATTTCAAATATTTTCAAGTATCATAGGTAGTAAAGTGACAAAAAAATGTCCACAGTTCCTTCACTGTTCTGTAATATCACCGCAGTTACATATATTTGAAAATTATATGCACTTTAATAAAAAAAGTATATACGCTTCAGTGTTGTCTTCTGATCTCAAGAGTTATCAGTAAAAATGTCTGAAACAGAGAGGAAAAATCCCAAGGCAAAATACTGGAAATGATGTCATTAACCATAACCATCTACTATTTAGGGCTCTTCATGTATATTGTATATTTTATTGAAAATGCTTTACAATTGCTTAGTTTTGTAATAAATCATTTATTTCATTAACATAATGATGTCCTACTAAAAATGCATTCTGTTCTATGGAAAACCTATAATATGAAAAATTGTGTGGTAACTCCTTACACACAAACTCAGATGGGCACAAACAAGGATTTAAAATATATTCTTATTTCAATACATCTTATTCTTTTTCTTTAGAAGAACCAAATTAAAAAGATGCCTTTTACACAATCATGACACTTTGCAGGAGGACTGGTAAAAAGAATGGAATATTTTTGGATCATTTCTACACTTGTTAAGAGGCAACATGCGGATATGGTCAAGCCCATTTTGAAAAAAAAATCTCTTGATGAGCTGCATTGCAGGAGAGCAGAGGTTGTTGGCGTGTTCTCAGATATCCTACTTAGGCAGGCAGATTGACTCTGAATGTGAAGCATTGTTGCATACACTGTGTAGAACTGCCCAGAAAAGAGCAACGCTTAATCTTTTTCTTTACATCCTAACAGACACAAGAAAATCTCTCTAAATAACCAGTTCTGTAACACTGGTTATTTATCAAGCATATGCTAGCAGTAAAAATAAACCTATACTACCATATGAGAAAAGTTATATCATGTTACGTTGACATTTTAGCCTGCCAGTGTAGAAGACATTTTTCTTTTTTCTGAACTGGCTTGGTCTGAAATATCTCCTTCCTAGACCACTGAAGTCCAACCTAATAAGGAAATAAAAGAAATAAACAAAATAAAATCAAATGGTACAGAAACCATGAGAAGGTAAGTTATTGTTGATTAAAACAAGTCTTATTTATTCCCAGTGCAAAGTAAGAAAGAATCCAAGCTGACGCAAATTTCAAGTAATTTCATGTACATGAATATGTAAATTAGTTGTAGCCCTCTGGTTCCTGAAAAGTTGCCAGTGTGGCCTTTTGTGTTGTAAAGGTTGTAATCCATTGCACTAGACAAGGGGAGCAGACCACAGTATAAGTGAAAGTCAGAAAGAGCTATTTAAGGAATTAAAACCAAATAAATTAGAGAAACAGCAGCACCACAAATGTCCTCTAGATACACATATTTTTCATTCATTTCCTCATTATGCTCCTTGGTTGTTTCTAAAAGACCCAAGTGATATTAGTGTTAGGTATTAGCACTCTGTTCCATGACTACTTTCAAGTCTTTATACATACTGAGAGAAGTCTCTTATGCAGTAATCAGTCTGATTACTTTTATCTTTCATTATGTTAATGTATTGTGGCAAGACTACCAGCCTATAACATTTGTCTTTTTCTCCAGCACGTGTTGTTATACCCCAGACGAGAAAGCTGTTCCTGAACTATTGTCAGCTATGTCAATTGTATTCCTGCCATTTACACTGCTTTTTTAAAGGCCTACATCAGAAAATTATGTAAAAGAAAAAAAGTACATCTATACTTCTGCTTCCTTCTTCTCCTAAATCATACCGCAAATCAATGAAAAAGATTTCTAACCGCTGTTTATCTCACCTCAACCTACCTTCTCCCTTATATATGTGCATGTAGGCACGCATGCTCTCTCGCACGCCCGTTTCCCAGCCTCTGTTCAGTTGGGCATCAGGAAGTAGATGAGAGTGAACTAGAGCAGAAGAGAGGACAAGGGTGGAAATGTGAAGCTGGAAGGAGTGACTGGAAAGGAGGCGACCACCAGAACATTCACACAAATCGTGGCATTTTTTCCAGAATTTCATGATACAAAAGCCAAGGAGAACTACATATAAGACAGTCCGTGCCTGACGACTGTGGATGTGGGAAACCGATGTGGCAGAAAATCCAAACCATTAGAAAAAAGCATGGCTAAAACCAACCTGTGTGAGTCTAGCTGGACCTCCAATAAGGCAGAAAAGCCAAAGGCTATATGGAAAATACCAAGTAATACTGGTACTGTTGATCCTCAATAGGAGTTGACTTGACAACAGCTGATGCAGAGGACCCCTCATCTTAGTATGTCTACTTAGCAGTACAGTTAGCCTGGGCTCCTAGCTTGAACATCTTCACTGCCTACCTGGTTTGAGGTAGAAAGAAGGACGGCTACTCCACAAACGTTTGTTTTCTGGACTATGGGTGGATCCCTTAATGAGTTACATCATGCTATTCCTTCATTTAACACTTCTACTGATACTTGTGCTCTTCTGTGGTTTTACAAGTGGAAGCAAACCTTATTTCTGTCCCCATATCTATTTCCAGATAGGGAAACTAGCACAACTGAAAAGTGTGCTAATACATTCTGGAAGATTGTGCCCACTCATTGATCCATTTGTTCCCATTAGAGACACTCCTGATTAGCTCTTACTGTCCAGTTGCATTCAAAAGGAATTTTTCACCTGCACAAAGCCCACCCTTTATGAACAGCAACCCAGTAAGTGGAGATGAAAATGGATCCACTACAAAAACACAGTCTGTATTTTTATTAACACCAAGCACAATAACTGCCAGAGATTTTTCTTATCTAAAACTAAATGATATATAGCAGGCTCTCCAAAATACCGAAAAAGTCAAATGACACATTTGTTATACATTAAATTCATTCAAGTAGCTAATCTTCTAAAATCTGAATGGAGAAATAAATTACCAGACAGCAAAACTTGTGAAATATTGACAAGTTTACTCTCTAACACACAAAAAATTAAGATGCCCTAAAATTAGCCTGGCCTGTACATTTCTGGAAACTGATTCAATTGCCTATTCTATTTTTAGACCAAGAAGGCTTATGAAAAGTCTGAATTAAAGTGCTAGATGAGGAAAATATAAAAGCAATGGTTAAAAATTTTTGGACTCAGAAATACTGGTTGAGCGAGGCTCCCTATAGCATACAATTACTGAATGTACTCTTCCAAAGTTTGATTTCTCACAATCACTAACTCCGTATAACTTTTAAAAGTGTATCTTGGATTAAAAGGAAGCACTTTAAAAACACTTTACATAATAGTTTTTCTTTTTAGTGATGCAAGCAGATATATGCGGTACAACCAGATGAACTAAAATGGGTTTAAATCTGCACTGGGAAATCTAAATAACATGCTTAAAACATAGACAGATGACTTCTTAAAATGAGTCATAGAAATTACCCTGTAGGTGTGAATCACAATAAAAAAGAATGGATTTTTTTTCACCTTATGTCCTGTGTTGTTTGGTGGGTTTTTTCTGCTCTGGCCAAGCAATGATTGACAATGTAGAAACTGAAACTTGTACATGACTTGGACAGATCTGGCTTTTTTTCTACATAAAAAGTAAATCATCACTTACTTCTATATAAGCAGTATTTCACCTTTTTCAGCAATTTTTCATATGCTGGTAATTAATGTCTAAAGAAATATTCTTTTTCTGAAACGTATTTTTATTTCCTGTTACATATAGGCGTGCGTTATGCCATGGAATTGGACAGAGACCCTTGAAAAAACAATTATAATAGTGGTGGAAAAAAGTTAGGGAATTAAATTCAAAGATAGTTTTATAGAATCAAGATCAAATGTAAACATTCTAAGGAGATTTAGATATCCAATGGAAGAAAGTGCAACAGTTTGTTCTTCACATCATAGAGTCATAGAATCATAGAATAATTTAGGTTGGAAAAGACCCTTAAGATGACCGAATACAACCATAAACCTAACACTGCCAAGTCCATTAAGTGGGTAGCCCGAAGTGTTTTAATCCGTTCTAAGGAGAAATCCTGTATTTAGAAAAAATAAAAATACAAATTATTCTTCCCACATGACAGGGCATTTCCACTGCAGCAAGCGATATTACTGGAAACATCTTATACAAGTTGTTTCTTAAAACATGAAACCTACCCTTTATGTCTGATTTTTCATATATATAATGCTAAAGTTAAAAATTATTTCACCTTCATACCCAAGAGCTTTACTACGACACAGCTACCTAAGAGGCTATTGCTGCACGCAGTAACACCTTCTGTATTTCAGAACAAATGAGAACGGCATATGAGAATAAATCAGAGCATTTTGGTATCTGAGTTTATGAAAGAACACTGAAAATTTAAACAGCCTTTGGAATGAAAGAACATACAGAGATTTAAACGAAATGATGCCTTCGATTCTCAGATTTGCTAAATTACCCTTCACTCTTTCACCAAGATATCTATGAGAAGAATGCTCAGAGATTTATCTTTTAGAAGCACAATGATATTTTATTTACATGTTTATTAAATATGTCATTTCCCAAAGGTATTTCTGTCTAAATTTCTGGTGAAACAGTCAGCCGATCTTGTAATGTTTTTTCCCCGACATACAATGATGACAATATTATTTATGTTTCCATGAAAAAAGGAATCGAATGTAACATACTGTGTGTACTGCTGCCACCATTGGTAATGAATGATTTCAAATATTACCTACAAAATATCAGAGACAGAAAAATGAAAGGTTACCCAAAGGTTAGAGGACACAGTATACAGTGGAGCTGGGTTGTCAGAGGGTTCAGCATGCACAGTCCATCTCACCTGTACTATTCTGTTTGGAATAAGACTATTCCTGCTAAGAATGCACTGCAATGTTATACAAAAGGAATGGCAGCATTTTAAGGATGTATATGACTTAAATGTTTTTGGTTGTGATAATTTACTTAAAGCTGTGCTATATCCAGGCTAGTTTGTGACATTCTAAAATCCTCAGTGATACAATACTGGTGTCACACAGGTGTGAGTCTCTCACAGAAATTCTAAATACGATATACTCCACAGAAGCCTGCAAGACCTAGATAAACAATATTTATTTTGTTTTACCCAGTCATTCCTGATAGAGTAATTTTACAATAGACCTGAACTCATTCTCATTACAGAAAAATAGAAAATTCAAAACATAAAAATAGAAAATCAAATTATGTTTTCATGTGTTCAAGGAGAAAGATCTTTAAATGAAACGTCAGTGCTGACCTAAAGAAAATGAGTACAAGTTCCAATTTCCAGCAGGAATTAATATGCATACTCAGAAGCCTAGTGAAATACGTCTAAAGTCCATTTTAGATACTTATGCCTTTAAGATCTAAAGGAGTCGTGGATTTTTTCTTTATACTAACAGTTTTTAAAAGGATTAATTCTGAATTTAAAAGTTTAGAAGAAACAGTTTTCTTAAATTTTGGCTAGGTATGTATTTTGACATTCTAACATATCCAAAGGGTAAAGTTGCGACATTTTTAGATTCTGTTTGTGTGTCTCTGATTTTGTAAAATTCAGATATAAACCGAGAACAGTCATACCATGAAAGGAATTCAAAGGAAAAACTATCACCTACGACACTGACGATGACTAGATGTCTTTTAAAAGCACCTATTTTTAACCTTTTTCCAGGAACTTAGTGAGTTTTCCACTTCAATGCTTCTTTAATACAGAGATATTATATATGACTTAGGATAGCCAAAAGCCCCAGTGTTGATTTTCTTATGTGCTCTGCATAAATAGCCTACATGTATCAAACCTATTTAAAAGCTTGTTAAAAATGTGCTTAATGTGCAGACTGATATAAAATACAGTGAATGCAGACATTTTATACTGAAAGGTACAGCATGAGTTGCTTATGAAGGACTGCCTGTTGAGTCAAGGAATTGTTAAACTCAAATCAAGATCAGAAGATAACATCTTTTCTGACAAAGAAAAATATTTCTTTTTTATACTTAAAAGCATGAAACAAGATTTAATTGGGTCTTGACACATCTCTCTCTCCCAAAAGATTTAGAAGAAAATAGGTTTGAGCAAGAAAAGAAATATACTAGGTTGCCAGCAAAGTGTGAAATTATATCTCTATGTTTCTTTTAGAGTACCTCCAAAAAAGAAAAAAGCTATGAACACTGACTTCCTCCTGTAGGAGAAAAGTGTATCTGATATCACCTGAGACATGGGATACAAAGAAAGACAGGATCCCTGATGAGGTGTGTGTCAGAAAACATCTTCCATAAATTAGTTGGCTTCAAGAGAATAAGAGACTTTACAGATTTAAATCAACTATAAAGAGATGGAGTGCTTTTCCTCCTATTTTTTTCATGTCTTTTATAAATACATCAGCTTATCGCATATTTTGATGTCATAAGAGCTCTTACATGCCTGTTATCTTAATTTAGCTCGAGTTAAATGTGAATTACAGCCTAATAAAAAAGTGTTCCTCTCCTGAAAGTGTGCACATCTGTAGTCAGACCTTTAAATGTTAACAGATTTCACACAGATTTGTCAGTCAGGAGAGGGTGAAACACTCCATACCTACAGAAGATGCCTGAAGTGATTTGTGGGGAAGTATCAAAGATGTCAGAGGAGGAAAGTTCTCTACCGGTCACAGGTTATAATCAGGAAATGGTCTATGGCATACATCATTACAAGTGAAAGAGGGAGACTGGAAGATGTTATCTTTTAGATGCCTGTAAAGTAGCAAAATAAGTGAATAAGTTAATATCAGTGAAACATGCTTTGGACTAGAGGCCTAATCTTTTAGTACACGTTTTTCATGCCAAAACTTTAGAGCAACCATTTTGTAATAACAAGATATAGCCAAAACGTAAGTGTATACAGAAGATTAATGCACATGTTTAGAACCGTTGTTTCATTCTACACAACACAGAACACGGTGGCATACACTCTGCTCTGCAGAATTTATTTTAATTTTAATAAAGAATGGGTACCATATTTCTCTACACAAAAAAATCTGTGTGTACAACTGAATCAGTTATGAAACAGCTGGATTGAATCAGCTGTTAAACTAGACAAGAACATTCTTTAATATTTATCAAGTCAGAACCATAAAAATGAACATGCAATACTTACTGCTATTATTAATTTGAGTGTGAATCATGGAATCACAGAATTTCAGGGTTGGAAGGGACCTCTAGAGATCATCTAGTCCAACTCCCCTGCTAAAGCAGGATTGCCTAGACCACATTACTCAGGACTGCACCTAGAAGATCAAGTCAGAGGCCTACACCAAAGTTAACAATATAAAAGTCCAGTGAGGTAGAAATTTTTATATTTAAGGTGCTTTATAAGTGCTTTAATGTTAATAGTTTTATTAAATGAGACAGGGGTCCTACATCAGTAAAAAAGAAATCTGAATAGTAGGAAATGACTTAGTGCTTTCCTGATATCAGACTTCTAGCTATCATAGGAATATCTTAGAAGAAATGAGAGAAATTCTGTGGACAAACTTATAAGAATTATGATGACCGTTTATAGAAAACATCTATAGTACCTTGACCAGACATACTTGCAGGATATACGCTGCATCAGAGGGAGACAGAGTGGAATAGTGTCTCAAAGAATAGTTCACATGCTGTATGACTGAAGAATTTGGATTCATTAGGAATATGAAACACGTGTGGGATAGATTGCGTCCGTCTAAACAGAATGGAACAGCAACACAAATTGCTAGTTACAAATTTTCACAAATTTCAGAAAAAAAAAAACAATAAAAAGCAGGCTCCATAAAGTCCCATTTAAGTGGGACACATGACAATAAATATCAAAAACATGATCAAACACACATTTATTTAAACACAATGGTGAAAGTCTGCTGGAAAAAAACAAACACACAAAAAACCGAACAAAGGTAAAACTGAAAATCTGGTTCTGAGCCCATTGACTAATGTGTTTATAACGTTACGTTAGCTATTTCAGTGCAAGAGCAATGTTGTGTATTAGGAAAACCTTATACCTAAAATTTGATTGCTTCCTGGGTAATTTAGTTAGACAGTCAAAAAGACAATAAGCAGCTCTTGATTTAGGCCTGTCCTGTGTGCAGGACGGGGTTCAGAACATTACAGGATCTCAAATCCAGCAGCTTTCCAGCAACATATATATATATAAAACAGCTACTGCAGTAGTGTTGT
>VYZM01003378.1:0-56147 GCA_013398915.1 Dromas ardeola
CAGAATCCATGGGTTTGCATCATATCACCACTGGGCATCTTGTCACTAAATTCTGTGCTATTAGGTTCAAAACCTTCCTAAGTTTCTAATGTCACTATGCCATGAGTAATGTATCTTCAAAAATCAAATAAGCAGTAAATACTCCATTTACTATTCTTCAAACTGATTGAAAATCAGGTTATAAACATGTACAAATCGGCACTCTATAAAGCAACCTAAATTAATCAAGATACAATTCAATATCAGTTACTAGTTTCATCTCTGTATATCCATTTTCATATGGGTAAGGTCAGCCACTTACTAGTTCAAAAATGATAGCTAAACTGAAGATAGCCTTCAGATTGCATATTCGTTAGCCAGCAAGCACTTTAACCTTACTGTCATCCAAATTATTTTAAGTAGTTCGAAATGTATCTACTTAAAGCTAAAAGCATTTGCTCCTCTTTATTGAATGCAAACATGTAAAAGAGCATTATTGGCCAATATAATTTCCTAGGATTTGGGAAGAGCAAAATATTGTAAGTACAAAGCAGTAAGATAAAAAAGTAAATCAAATTTAGAAAAAAAAAAAAGGAATAAAATCTGAATAAGATTAAACAATAATCAGGAAAAATAAAATCAGACTTTCAGTTCTGCACATCAAAGAGAATATGAAGTGCACGTAGCTACAATCATGCAAGTTCACAATAAGCCACGCATTTCCTGCTAAAAGCAAAGTACTTTTTTATCTCAATGGAGCAAAGTATTGAAAAATATCACACTGGGGAAAGACTTGAAGAAAAAAACAACTGTTAGATGTCTTTAGATCTCATTTTATATAAATTGCAAACTCATTTTAAGGAATTTTCAATGACAATAGTACATTAAGGTACTAGTTATTTACAGAAGTCACTTCCTGCTATTAACCAAAACTGGTTCTGCACCCTGAATTCCTGCACCCTGTTATTAACCAAAACCAGTTCTCTGACATTATTCAAGCATTCTGTCTTAACAAAAATATCCTATTTCTTCTTTCTGACTTTTCTAAGTGGACGGTCGTATAAAATAACACTTATAAAATAACAGAAACAAATAATATTCAAATGTTAAATTAGGCTCAAATCTATGATTCCTGTGCGTGTCTCTGCCCTAACATTGTCTTATACAAAAAGTTCATGTTACAGGCATGTGAGTCTCATCAAAATAAATTTATTAAAGTGAAATTTGGAGCAAAAACCATTAAAAGCATGCTTTAAAATGTCACTCTTTGATTCTAGTGATCTTTTTATAACCTGCAATGATTAATCAAAAAAAAAAAAAATTATTAAATATCGTGCTTCTGGATTTGCAAATCAGTCTGAACTTCCTCAGAGGAGACAAATATAGGGGAAAAGCACATAATGCAAAAATAATTTTATATAGAACATTGCAAAAATCCAGCAAAAAAGTGATTCAGCTTCTTGTGCTAATTTACAAAAAAAGGTTATATTTCTTTCCTATGCACCATAAGAAAAAAGGAGACTAACCAAAAAAAAAAAAAAAAAAAAAAGTATAATTGGAGGGGAGAGGAAGGATCCTGGTTTGGGGTGGAACAGAGCTAACTTTCTGTTCAGTGACAGAGGCTCCTGTTTATAGCAAAAAGGCTGTGGCAACAAGAGTCAGCTGACTTTGTTGTTTACCCTGTGGAGGGGTTGCACCTGTGGGGAGGCTTGGACAGGTCAGGTGACCCAACTGACCGATCGAGTATTCCATCCCATCTGCCCTGCTGAGTATAAAAGCTGAGGGATCAAAGGGATCAAGTTGGCTCTTTGTTGTTGGTTTCTCTCTCATGGCTCCTCTCTGATGACTGAGGAGGACCCAATCAGCTCATCTCCCTTTTGATCCTGGTCAATGTGTTCCCATCTGTCACTGAGTCCACTCTGGAACTTTCCTAGTGCCTGCCAGTGACATCTTCCTAGGAACTTGATCTGGTTTTGTATATATTTATTTATATTGTATCTATTTCATTATATCTTTTTTTAGTTTGTTATAATCTCTTTATCTCTTTACCTTCCTCTCCTTGGAGTGAGAGGTGAGGGAGAGCATCTGTCATCTTGTCATTGGCCAACCTGGCCCAAACCACAACAGAAGGGAAGGGGAATTTACTACAGTGAATTTTCCTAGGTAGTTATAATGCACTCTTTTAAAACTAGAAGATACTAAACACAATGAAATAAAGAGACCAAAGAAAATGAACAGTAATAAAAACCTGTGTGAAACTAAAAAATACTTGACCTGTAATAAGCACTTCAGCATTAGGGAAAAAAAGTGTCAGTTAAAACACTGAGCTCGTATGCAAAAAATTTAGAGTTCTACCAATTCATGTGAACAAGACAGAAAAAAAAGGTAGGTCTCTCCCATAGCTCAGAAACAGTTTAATTCAACCAAGCGTGTCCTATTTATGCAAGTTTACTGTCTCTTTTCTACATCAACAGAATTAGGTTATGAAAAAATAGCGATTTTTAAAATAAATTTTCTTTCAAAAAAAAAAAAATCCCTGTCTCTTCCCACTGAGTTGTACAGAAGCAGAACTGGGCCACTGATCTGTTTATCCACAAAGCCTGAGATCCTTTGAAGTGCTGAGTGATCTCCTTTTCCTGTAATTCAAAATGAGATTGTAGCGAGAACCTGTTGTGTGCCCAGTCTTTACAGGTCCAGGTCTTTGATAAAATACTCATACCTCTTCAGGTGTCTCAAAGTATCTAATGTAATTTCAAGCAGGCTGTCTGCCTGAGTTCACACCTTTTATGAATTTAAGAAGATTTTTTTCTTAAATAAATAACAAATCTGAAAGTTTTAATGATAGGATTTTTTAAAGCTGCTTTTTCTAAAGTATGAAGATATGATTAGCTATTAAAACTGCTGTTAGGAAAATGTATAAAGTAGGTCTAGGGTGAAGGGCTGGGTCTCTTCTTCCCCTACAGAGAAATTCTTTTGTCCAATGTCAAGGCTCTTGTTTAGTATAGACAATGGAAATAAAGGTTGGTATCAACAGGGAATTCTATAGAATTATTTTGGTGAAATACATATTACTTACAAATTCTACCTAAAAGATAACATCACTGTTTACAAACTCTCAATATATTTTTCTTCTCCACATTGTGCACTCTGCCATTTTAAAATAAGTGTTTTTGCAAATGTTGAGATCAGAATTTAAAAAAATGGACAGGAGGGGAAGGATTTTTACAGTTTAACTGCTGTGGGAGCTTCACCTCTTGAGTAAGGATTTGATTTGTTAAGAGATTCCAGACCTTTAGTCCAAGGTTCTCCAAAATGTACAATGTTAAAGTTCAAAAAAGAAAACTTGACTTCTTTTTTAAAGGTTAAATGTGTCATAATGGCTGCTACTGTAACTGTGAAATATATAAGAAAGCAGTGAAAGCTTAGGGAACTGTGGTAGCAACAACAGAAAAACAAGTCTGTAATAACAACCACCAAGCTGTAAGTAGATAAGAAAGGTGACATCATGCTGGATACACACAGATTGCAAAGATCAGATGGTCCAGTGCACCAAGGTGTTGGTACAGAAATTTTCATCTCTGTTTCTGGGTTCAGGGTCTCACTCATCTTTGCATCATTTTTTTGTCTGTTGATGTTTTGACAGTACATTGCAGAATGAGAAAACAGGAAGGCGCCTGGGCAGTGCTTCACCTTTCCTGGTTGCATGCAGCCCCATGCAGCACTTTTGGGGAGGGGGCAGCAGGCTGTGGCAGTTCAGAGTTGGCATATGGAAGGCTTTCCGATGCTCGTTGCCCAGAGTGCTTCACAGGAGCTCACACAGCTCTATTCTCCCTGAGACATTGACAGCACAGGTGATTGAGAGCACAGAGAAACCACAGGTCTGGGAGTGCAGAGGTGCATCCAACAAGTTCCTAGGCATGTCCCCCCGATGCACCCCTTCAGCCCCTCACTGCTAGGGGTGTCAAGCACAAGGGAGGGACATGAGGGAGACTTTCAGCAGCTGTTTGTCACCCAATTTTTGTAACCTCTTATCTTTGAGCACAGTTATTAATTAAAGGGCACAGTTATTAATTAATCAAACAAATAAACCACCAGTAGACCACACAAAGAATATCCAAAGATTCTACTTATGAAATTAATAACTTTTTCTTTGCAAAATCAAGGAGGTCACTTGTTGTTAATTAATTCTCTTGGAAAAAGCTAACAAGTCAGAGGTTTGATTTTAGTATATAAACTACACCAGCATGACAGCTTAAGTAGAGTTTTAGAATGTCATATATTTAATTTCCTAGTAAGTACATTTAATTGCCAAGCTTCAGCTAAATGCTTGCAGTAATTTATTTTCTGAGAAATGTTTGCATACGCTTTTGAAAGCAACTGTAGTGAAGGAAGTACAGACTTTGCACTTTCAAGACCTTTTTTTCTGGAGTAATTAGCTTTTATACACTTACTTGGTCAAGGTGTTTTTCCCAGGCCAGTTAGATAACAGCTAATAACAATCTGTATTTTGAGACCATCATAGCAGATGGCATTGGTGTCTTTTTTAACTTCTATTATGAATTTAGCACATCTTAATACACTGAACTGATGAAATGTATACAAATTATAAACAGGAGCAAAATCATAAGAAAAACGCTACTACCCTAAACACTAGTCTTTCTAGGGCAGTACTCTGTCTCCAGTAGTCACGACATTACCACCATATATGAGACAGCTGCTTAGAAGTATGTCAGCCTGGCTATGTTAGCTGATCCATGCCCACACACACTCCAGAACCCACAAGAAGAGCAGGGAGAGAAGGACCAATTCCTCATTGTCTCTGGGTCTGTGTGAAGGTCCCACTGAGCACAACAGGAGCAAGAGCAACAGTTCCTGCAGAGGCTCTTCTTCTGCACCACCTTTTTTACACCAAGGAGAATCAAATGCATCTGCTGGAAAATTCCTCCATCAAGACTAAAGCAATCACCACTATTTTTATGACCACCTCCACAGCCGTGAGCACCTGGAGTGAACATCTTTTAGCAGTATCCAAAGACACAGACTGCAGCTGCAACTTATATCACTTCAGTGCATGTTATTCACATTTCAGAGACATCACCTGCCATCACCAGAATTTCCCTCATGTTCTTTGCACAAAAGAACTTTGGGAGGAGAGGCAGTGTCACACCCGAAATCTTGAAATGGTTTTAAGGGAAAGTGTTTTATACATGGACTCAATAATTTGTAAAAAGTTTGATTAATGTTTTAGTTTTCTAGTGGTTCAAATCATCAAAACCAGGAAATCTTTAGTAATAATAGTTAAAATTATTTATATTTTAAAAAAGCACTTCCTAGTATCTAACCCTTTTCCATGGTGTCATGCTCACCCTTCCAAAGTCTGTATGCATCCTACACTTGACATTATCAGTTTTTCTCAAGAACTGGGTAGGGGTCATGTTTTAACAAGTCACTGTCATCCCTAAGTCTTCATTAGGAGGAACTGTGATATTTATGCCATGGTTTCCTTCTTCTTAGTCTTGAGCCATCTTTATGTACTTTCTTACCCAGCCTTCTCCCTTACCCCTGCTCCCAGGAAGGGGTGCAGGCTGCCTCTGCAGCCCCCCCATATCCCTGGGGCCTGTTTGTCCCACAGGGACTGCCTGCTACACACAGTCCAGACCAAGCACAGCCCAGACACCCTCTCAGTCTTGACTGGGGAGTATCAGCACAAGTCTGGAAAGTGGGTTTTAAATTAATCTCCTACTAGGTGTTCTGAAAGCTCTAGTGTGATGGGATTTGGTGAATAATTTTTTGGCATTCACCTTATCTACTGCCTTCATGACGCTATAAACCAGAGACTTATCCCCTCTTAGCCTTCTCCTCTCCAAACCAAGACCTTTCAGTCTCACTTTGTAAAGCAGCTACTCCATCCCTTCCATCACACTAACCCCTCTTTCTTACATGTTCCTGTACCTTCCATCTGCCTCTGCTATGTCCTCTGTGAAGCAGAGCCCAGAAATGCATGCATTTCTCAAGATGTGAATTTTCAGTGCATAAAACCACAGAGCTGAATTCAGGGAAAACTTTATTCAGAGCCGGTTTTTGTTTTTGTCTTTTTACAGGACAAGAGCAAATAAACAATCCTGCAGCTAATCCAGTTTGGAGCAAACCAAATGTAGCACAAATCAGTAGGGAAAAAAGGCTCTAAATTACTGAATCTTAAGTCCTATTTCAAAAGCAGGTCCAAAGCAAGCATTCAGCCGATATGGCAATAAATTTATCTCAAGGTATATGGGTTCCCAGCACAGTGAAACGACCCCATTAACACTGTGGTGACATATGGAGAACTCGACAACATTGGCAACTGTAACCATACCCACATGTTTTCCCAAGCAGACAGATGGAGCATCAGGGCTCCTGGGGAAGTGGTTAAACTGCTTCCTGATTCAACTGGCATTTTCACAAATACCTGAACAATTGTCTCATTATGTGCAAAACCAGGTACCCTTAGGAAAACACTAGATTAATCATCACCCGAACACACTTCTAACTCACAGAATTGGTGCACCTGCTCAATTGCACCCGTAAGGAAGAACAGAATATTGGTCACAAAATACTCAAAACACAACCAAGCAACAAAGGTCTCTGCCAGAGAAATGTGTTTCTCAACCAGTGGTACAAAGTCTACACATGCTGTTGTGCTGCAATGTCTGCATAATCTATTTCTGTTGAGGTTTCACAGATAACCAGGTTATGCAGACGATGGGAATCCTGTCTGGTTTTAGGGATGATTTTTTAAACTGTGCTGTCTTTGCAGAGTTTGTTTAGGAACCCATAGGGAATCATTCCATACAGGCTTGTAAAAATGGATGTGATGAACCAGTAAATGCCTGATGCTGGTAAGTTGTCAGTGCGAGCTCCAAGTGCATAGTACAACAACACAGTAAAAGAAACCTTTCTAATAACACCAGGGATTAGACGTTCTTGTTTCCCTGGGTGTAAAAAGTCGTCATAAAACACCGGTTGCAAGATACCATAATGAATAGTTACAATATTCCTCTTACTGATATTTTATTACTAGATTCTTTCTCAGGATAGCCCTTCAGCATCTTTGTAGCGACATCAGCACAGACTTGATGAGTTTCAAGCCTGTCTGTCATGGAACAATTGATGGTTGATGGCATAGCTGGGTACTTGTATCATTTTAACATTTCAATAATCCATTTTGCCATTAGATTATATTTTGCCTTCGGCAACATTCAGTGAGGAATATTTTTGGAGTATCTGCCGTATCCACTTAGAGAAAAAAAATTGGCTTTTTATGCTTACTGTGTTATATAGCCAAGAATACTGTGCTGGTTTTGAATAACCATTTTGATGTGTCTGGACATTCTGCAAAATATGGAAAAAAATCTACCTAAATAAATGCAAATCCATGAGAGAGAAATATTCCTGAAGAGTTTTGCTTTAATATACTCGCTTACATATTATTTTTCCTAACTATTGGCTATACCTGTCAGAACAAGAAGCAGGGGCAGGCAAATAGAACAAGTTTAAATGATGAAAGAGTTTACACAGAAACTGAATGATACAAGGGCCCTTGTTTTCTTAGCTCTGATCAGACAAGCGGTTTCAAGATGGAATCACACCAGTTATTCAGAAAATGAAGAGCATCATTAAATGCTTTGTTCTGCATTGAAATTTATGTAACAGAACAGCATTTCTGCAAAGAAAACTAGCAAATCATGCTCTGTTTAATTGCATCTTTTTTCCTCATCTTGTGACAAAAACAGCTGAGGAAAGAATGGAGATAAAGTCCATAAATAAAGATGTAAAGACATATCTGAAATTCTTTTGAGGATTGGTTATTATTGAAGAATTTTCTTAAGAGTCAAACACTATGCAGAGAACTAAAAATTCTAAAAACCTCATAATAGGGCTGAGGAGTAGAGAGCCAGAAAGCTGAGGTGAAGGAAGGGTTTGGAAACTTACTGAAGTTTATAAAAAAAACCCAGTTCTTTCTCCACAATGATTAGTTCTTAAATTTGTCTCCACCCAGTCCTTGAAAAAGGACATGCTTTTTTAAAAAAAAAAAACTTTTGGCCTGTAGCCTCACAGGATGTTACTTGACATAACAATTATCTTTGACAGAGCACTTATTTGTGTAACACAGATCTGTTCTCTTGACTTTATTAGTCACATGATCAGGCATTCATATGATCAGTCCTCATTTTTTTAGGCACTGAACAAGCACCAAAAATAAATCTACAAAATGGAACAAAAACTTCCCTGAAAGTGTTAGATTCTTAACTGTAAGATAAGGTGTATGGGATGTATCTGCCATCCCAGTGAAGGATGCAAGGGGGCAGTGAAACAGTAATCTTCCATCACTTCCATGGATATGACCTTTTTTTTCCCCTCCAGCTCTGCTAGCACATCAGCTACTGACGCAGATCATGACCCAAGGTTCGACACAGCACCCCTCTGAGAGTTTGTCAAGAGACTTCTGCAATGTGACCTGTTTATTTGTCAGCCTTTCCTCCTCCTCTCCTCACCAAGTATTCATTTTTCACAATAGTGATGGCAGATGTAAAGAGGGAGAATGTATGGGGAATGTCATGTTTCTGTCACTAACACTGGACATCATGTCATGCCTAAGAGATGTATCTTATGATACATTATGAGGAAACCATGCAGCCAGATTTTTGAGTGATTGTAAGTTTGCTTTTTTAAGAAAAATCATAAATCCTATTAAAAAAACCAAACAAACAAACAAACCAAAAAAAAACAAACAAAAAAAAAACCAAAAAAACAAACCAACTCAACAACCTAGTATTTGAAATGGGATGGTGTACAGACCTTCCTGAATTCTATAATTATTTCAGATACGGGCAAAATGAGGAACATTAACTGAAATAGAATACAAAATTACAATACGTTCTTTCCCATAATGCACAAAATATTAGGAAAGGAAAAGAACTTATTGAATAAAAGCTATAGAACACACACAGGAAAATATTTTCCATGCAGTGTAGGCCTAAATTGTCAAATTCATTGCTCCAGATTTTTGCAAATGTCAGAGGTTTATCTTCAATCAAAAAGCACTAGACTAAATTCACTGAAGAAAAAAATCCATCAAAAGCTGATTTCTACACACGTTTAGGATACCCAAGAGATCACTAAAGAAAGAAAATTATACGGACTACAGTGTCTGAGGGATAGACTTCCATTATAAGCTTTGAATATTGTCTCCAACTTTCTACAAACCAAGAGCTAGGAAGATAACAATGCAGTGATCAAGAGTCTAAAGTGATTAAGTTAGTGTCACAGATATGTTTATTGTGAATACTGTTACTGTTATATCAAACGAAAACATTCTGTATCTTTTTCAGTTACAACATGAGGTTACATTATAGATAAAGCTATAGGGAAAACTACCGAGAACTGCGTAACTCCTCCATAAAGGCATCAGTCAGATTTTCAGCTCCTCCCATGGAGGCTGTCAGAAAATCATAGCAATTCTGTTTCTGTTTAATGATGATGAAATCTCATGTTCTACCCTGAAATTCTTAAGTGATTCCTTTTTGCTTGTCCATTGTTCCATTTCCGAAAAGTAAAAGAAGGCTGCACAAATGTTATTCTACTTACTTTCTTTTCTTCTTTCATTTTGTCAGGATAGCCTCTGCTGAACTAAAATTTAATGCAATGATTATCAGTGGGCTACTAAATATTAGCTACAATATATTGCTTTTGTTTATCTCATCCTCTAACCTCTCTTCTATCTGCACTATAGTTTTAGGTTAAAACCTTCCTAATGCCTCTACAGAAGTTACAACAAGGGCCAGTATCAGAGAATTAATCCTGGCATTTAGGGAGAGTTTGCATCAGAAGCACCCAGCAAAGGGAAGATATTTTCACATCTCTCCATATTCTAAATTACTTAATAAGGACACCGAAACATCACCCAGTGTACAAGACTTGTTAATTAGATTATTAAAAGAATACTATTTTAATTTGCAAAGAGAGACTATATCTCATAGTTTATCCTGATGGTACTTCAGGCTTTGAATTTAACTGTAACCACAGGTAAAAGAGAGAGAAAGCAAAATAATGAAACAACATTCATTCTCAACACTACATAATTAACTATCTGCACTTATGACCTGATTTCCATCCAGTTCTTCAACGCTCATTCACGTTATTCTTCATAAGAAAGTCAATCAAGCCAACCACTGAAGTGGAAAAAAGTGAATACTTGTTTGTAAAACTGAGGCCGGTGAGTACGTATATACTAAAATCAAGCATTTCATACTACAATCATACCTCAAGCATTAGTCAAAAGCTCTGTCATGAATGTAAGAATCCTTCTCATTTATTATATTCCCTTTTCTCCATATTTAAGTGTTGTTGCCTTGCATTACTGTATCTTACAGGGGTGGTTAATAACACACTTCACCTTTCCCTACTCCTCCACCTGACTAACAACAAACAATAAGAATATAATTTTTACTGTGGGTCTGAAACTATGCACAAAAAGTCACACCCAAAGATAGAAGCAAGAGTCAATATTCTGCTGGTATTCTCCATACTGCATTTGTATAGTTCTTTTCCTAAGACAGGTTCCTGAGGCAATAAAGGCAAGCATGATTTACTTTCAACACAGCATACACAGATATTGTATAACTAACATATACAATATTGTAGATGCTACCAAGCCATTTATCAACAACTAAATACTTCAGTTTTACTTTGGATTGCTTTGGTTTGATAATATTCTGTTTAGTCATTATGAAAAGCTAATTTGAATGTAAGCAGATAACTGTGACAGGTACAGTGACATATCATGCATTCTTCATAAAACATCCACAGTAACTGTCCAGCAACTGCATTGCCATTTCAGTTTTTTATGCTTACAAAGTACCATGGTGTAGAAGTCTTCCTGTTCAAAATGTGTACTCATAAGAATAAGATCTATGGCAGAAATTCCTTCATTTATAATTTTCAGGTAACAGCTAATTAGAAAAAATGATTTCACATTCATTCCTGCATGCTTACAATTAATGACTTCTGAAATCAAAATCATTAATGCAAAGTTTAAAAGAAATATGCTTCTCCCTACCTTAAGGAACACCAAGAAATTCTGTATGTAAATAAAAGTACTTTTTAATAGTCCTGTTGACAATATTTTCTGTCCAAAATATATATAAAATACTGACTCAAAACTCAGCTCTAAGGGACAAATGGTAGCTGCAGATCTCCAGAAATGCATGCATTTGCTGTGCGTCTGTGACTGTATATATTTTCATATATAAGTGGCTTTATCTACTTATCTTTAGATAAACTTCATTATCCTGCTCTCCCGACAGTTAAGCTTGAGAACTGAACTTTTGCTCTTTGTCAGTGTGAGCAAAAGGCTGAAGACTGGTACATTACAGTACACTGAACTTAGCCCCTTTAATTTACATTAGTCTCCTCCTCCACATTTAGAAATGGGTCAGAGAAATTACTTGGGCAATGGCTTGCCACTGACACTCTTCGCTGGTTATGTTGCTTTAATGACACCTTTTGTTTTATAAATGACCCAACATGCATACATGCACCATATTTTAAGAATTCATGGGGGAAAAAAAAATAATCCCAGAACTCCCTATCATGCCATAAAAGCCAATAGAAGAAAGGTTTTTGAAAAAAACTCTCTGTGGGGTGCTCTGTTTGCTCAGTACTCCCTCATACCTTTAAAAATGAATGCCACTGCAACTTCCCTGGCATGGGTGGCTTTCCTGCTGTTTTACTTTCTTAGCACAACTCCAAGAGACAACTGCCCTGGTGCCCATACCTCCTCCTGGGCAGATGAGTTTGTAAACTTCCTTTGAGAAAGTCTTGTCCCTCTTACTATCATAAAATGGATTTTTAATGATTTAGTGACACACTGCTATAAAATATCTTCTATTCCTGCTACTAGCTCTGAAAATCTTACAGTAACTTTTATGGATCTTTTCAATTAAAAAAAAAAAAAAAAAAAGTTAAAATCCAGATGGCTACACCTATAGCCTTTTAAATGTGCAAGTACTGAAATGCCCTCTGATAAACAGATTTTTGTTTTAATTTACAAACCATCTACATGTGAGCCATTGAGTATTTATGTAGCTTTTTTTAATTTACATTCCATACTATAATAGAGCGTATCACTGATCAAAGTGTTGCTTCTTTTTAGAAACACTTCATTTCTTATTGCACATATTTCTATAATATTTTGAGGAAAAGGGAGAGGAGTTTTCATTGAACGATGGGATGGCAAAATTTTGGTCTCTTGGACTGCAACTTTTGAGTTTGAATATGATGAAGTAACAATGAAAAAGACAAATGTAAGAATTGTGTCATCAGCCTGGGGAAGGGGTTGATGAGAACCTGACCTGTTCTCTCCCAGAAAATTTACGGGAATAAATCCTATATAATTCTATAACTGTCTAGAAACTGACTCTAGCTAGTGATCGGAAAAGTGCCTAAGAACAGTCAAGAAGAAATTTAAATGCTTAGATTGAGTTTACTGCTCTCTCCTCAGTTAAGAAGGGAGATAAACAATACCTAAGGAAATGAATTGGATGTCACTATGAAGAACTAGAAAAACTGAGGAACGGTAGTTTTGTATTTTTCCTAACACATTTGGTACAAAGTACCGTGCTGCTCTATGTGCTTTGCTGATCTGTGACGTGGAAAAGCTCGTGCTATCAATAAATTAGAATTTGAATGATGAATCTAGATGGAACGGCAATCTATGTTCCCTAATTGCGGACAGAAGCAAAGGTTCTTGCTATGGGAAAAATATTTCATTAATACCTATGATTCCACTTCAAAAAGAGATGGACACAGCTGTGCAGCTGGAGCAGAAATAAAACTAGAGAGCTATTCTGAAGGGTATTCCTGGATTCACATTCTGGATGTTACTTCTCATTTGCTCAAATGGAGAACGATTTTGTGCCAATTTGGCACATGTTTCTTCCTCTTCTTTTCTAACTTGAGGGTTTTGGCCATTCCAGTGGATTAACAGAGCCAAGATATTATCCACTTTCCACCTCTGCTGGTAACATTGCTCCCTTCAAATGGAATATTTATGTCTACTGCTCTTTATTTTTGTTTTGAATAACATACACCATACATTTTTACACCTATACAAACTGAAAGAATGTCAGAGAGCACTTTTTTCATTATTTTTTTTTCCAATGGAAAGAAATAAAATATTTCAGCAAGAGTGCCTACACCATCTTTCATAACTCCTGAGAGAAACAAAAGTAAAGTAAAAGGAAAGAACAATTATCATATACTATGTCACAGGCAAATTTTAGCTGATCATAAGACAGCAGGACATAGCATTATGACTGACATAGCCTGTTAATGATGCATTTTCTGACACTCATGGTTCTCAAATCTAATTTTAACTTTTTAGTTGGTGGTGGTGGTGGTGATATTTAATAAGATTTTTAAATAAATCTAATTTAGCACAGTCAGGAAGGACATTAAAACCACAGGTATCTTTTAGGTCTTAAATAATTAAAATCAAATGTTGTCCCAGATATTGTAATTCGTATTGACAAATTTTATTATAATCTGTTCTAACAACAGAGCTGTAGAAGCCTTGTACCAGTAACCTAGTCACATATTTGACACAATGTACTTAGTGAGTACATAAGAAGTTGATTAGCGTGGCACTCAAGTTTAGTTACTTTTTACAACTATTTGTATCATATTTCTTCATGCTAAACATTCTGTAGCCTCAGTTTCAGACTTCTCTGCACCTTTATTTAAACTTTAGGTCAAATTAAGCTCACCACTGACAACAAGATAAATTTTAAAGTGCATGCATTAGAAAAAACCCAGTTTAAACTTATGCTCGTGGCCAGCAGTAAGTTACTGAATCTAGGATCCTGGGTGTCATTGCTGTAGGACCTGGACAAATCCAAACCAGAATTAGCATGACCTTTTATGAATTATTTCCTGGGGTTGTTTTTTTACATTATTTCCCATTTTGTCCTGCAGGATTAAATCAGAATTTTTGCCATGGTTTGTATTCTGATAGAACTATCTTATCTATGCTTGCCTTCTCCAATATCTCAAATATACACATCTATTCCTTCTCTCCTTGCACCTTAAATTTATATTGAAAAAAGGAGTTGAAGCACTGAATAGCAGAAGAAGAAAAAGAGGTCACTGAAATTACCTTACAGTCCTACCTACAAATTGCTACCATAATGAACTATTTTTCTGTATAAATAACAAATACATGCTGTTTGGATGAAAAGCCAGTGCTACCTCTGGTCATGAATGAATGAAAGATAGAATATATCTAGAACTGTAGGCAGTAATTCTTCTTCCTTACACACTAAAAGACTCTAAGGGATAGATTTATGACTTGAAGATGGAGTAACTAGCAGCTTTCCAAATATTTTCCTTCTCATACCAGTCAAATGTGATACCTTTGTTACTTGCCTGTGATATACACCTCCATACTAAAGCATTTACGGTATATTATTACTACCTGTTGTTAACTCCTGTACCAGTGGAAAACATAATCGAGTGACAAGAAGGCAAAAAGTAGACTGTTTACTTGTGAGCAAAAAGGAGCAATATTTTCAGCATGAAGATGCTGTCAAATGGCATGCTTTTTCAGTGCTACCTCTGAAGGATCTGGCCTATGAAACGATGCTCAGTATAGATTTGATAACTGAATTACTCAGGTTTAGAAATTGCCTGTCACTTCAAAACACTTATTTGTCGGAAGAAAATAATACCCTGCAAAACAGCTTTGTTGGTAACATTCAGGGAGACACCTCTGTATCACTTTTATTAGGAATATCTGTGGAAGAAAAACTACATAAAGATTAGAATCAGTTTTATAATTAAAAAAATAAAAGCTAAAAGAAATCCATGGCAAAAAGGCAGTGGCAAGGGGCAGTAGTCACACATTGTGACTTGCTAAGTTCACACTGGGCATCAGAAAAGTTTTTTAACCAGCAGAGTGACAGTGGAACTGGTTATGTTGAGGGGACCAGGAACCTCCATCCCTGAAGTTTTTCAAGGCCCTCTAGACAAAGCTACAGCTGACCTGATCTAGTGTTGGCAATAGACCTGATGTGAACAGGGGGTTTGGATAGATGACCTCCACAGGTAGCATTCGATCAACGTTTCTATGACTCTACTGTTACTAAAATTATGACAATTTTAGGTGTATCCTTCATAGCTGTATACTGCTTAGCATGTTTACTTTCCCTTTATAGTCAATGGGAACAAATGGTTCTTCAAAATAAGATCTATCTAATTTCTTCTAGCTGTTTCCTTTGAGAAGGGATGAATTGTGAACTAAAATATACTGACTATAAATACATCTTAGACTGAGAAATTGAGATGTAGCTGTTCAATTTTAGCTAAAATCACCCCACCTTCTTTGATTACAAAGAAGACGTAATGTTGATTTAGTTAGGAGCTGATGGCATGTTTATGAAACTTATTTAGTGATTGTTTCAGGTAAACTTCATAAGCAGTCTGGAAGGGGGTGGAACTTTAACATAGCAGCTGTTCCTAATGAGTTTCACTCTTAATACTGCTTTAATGTTAACAGTGATAGCAACACTACGTAGCAATAATACACCTCAAGAAAAAGAAAATCAGAAAATGAAAATGAATACTTGCTCTTGTCCAGTAGTTGTATTTCCTACAAATTTTGAGAAATTCCAGCCTAAGAGGTAAACTAAGAAATATCTTTTTAGCTCATTCATCATTGGCTTTGTCTATAGTATCCTAACCTGGGTGCATACCTCAATGTGGGTTTGACCTTCATTTTTGCATACTCAAATCTTCAAAACTAAACTGCTAGATATTGAAAAATAAGAAATCAAAGTCTAGATCCAAACCTGGTAATCTGGATTCTATTCCATGTTCAAAGCTACAGAAGACTTACTTGGTCTTCAGCAAAAATAGTAAAACAACTTTAATGACTGATATTGTTTAGCAAGTAGAAATATTAAAGGCACTCAAGAAAGAACTTTAAAATAAAAAGTCCACTTTAACTAAAATAGACTTACATGGTGTTTTTCCTTGTAGACTGAAAATTTATTCTGAAAAAAGAACAAAAAAGTGTTTTTCTTCCGAGAAGATCTTGTCAAATCTAATTGACCAAATGACTTCTGAAGCCCAAATGAAATAAGAAAGAATAGCTTAGGTGTTTCAATGCTTCTCATGGGTTTCAAAGTGGTTTTAAAATTATTTTTCACTGCTTGAATTTGTAAGAATTTTACCATGTTACTGATACTCATTTAATTTAGCTTTATTCCAAGATACTTATTTTAGACTAGGTTGATTTAAATTGGCTTGGTTTATGGTTTGATTTTCAAAAGTCTGCTGCTTACGTAGAAGCTTTAAAAGCATGTTCATGACAATGTGCTGCAAGTTAGGCATATGAATGAGTTACCAACTCACACTTCAGAGGCAGATTTTCCAGAATATGCATACATAGCTATGGAACCAAAAGAAACAATTATGGTCACCAGAAAGCACAGCAGGTCATTTTCATCTGCAAATAAAGAGCACTAAATGAAAAAATACGACTGAAAAATATGAAAAATTAGAGGCATTTGGATATTGAGTCCGATATGAGAAGAAACGACATCTTACCATAGGAACTTAGTTAAAGAAGATGAATCTGAAGGCAGCGGAACTCTGCTGATGAAGAAGACAGATTCTGAACCAATACAGCTTCATTGTTCCTTTGAAAATTTAGATTTATTATTACTATTACTATTACTATTACTATTAACAAAGGACTGCTGATTCCTCATGTCCATGTCTCCAGACCATACTTAATTGTCTGGAAAAATTATCACATTAAGCTGAGATGCATTTTAATATTTTTAAATTTTATTGTCTTCCAGTGAACTTGTTCCCCTGAATGCTCTTTACTGATCAGGTTGTGCTGGATTATTTAAATAGTAGTAACTTTAGGTACCGTGGTACCTTCTGAATATTGCTATTCTTTAAATTATTTTGGTTGGAATGCCATACATCTGGAACGCACTGCTTCTGTTTCTCTGTGTTCACCTTTTCTTGTCCTCCTTTGTACAAGTAATAGCTAAATAATTACAGAAAAAAAAAAAATCATTTACTTGTGAAAGATAACATCTCTATTGCCTTCTCATACGGATTTGAGGGAGATTGAGTTAGAGACATGCATTTCAGTCTTTTTTTTTCTCCAGTGTATCTAAATGATAAACGTATTAGATCTGTTTACTTCCTTTCTTTTTTTAGCAGTGGTTCACCTTTGACATATCTTTCAAATTACACCACTTGTCTTTAGAATCCTCCATGTTGCTGTTCATTTGGAAGCCTCATTTATTTTTAAAGCCCTATTTTGACAGGTTTCTTGCTTTTAAAAGAATTAGCTGCATGAGAAATTGATCCAACTAACGTTCTTTCTTGCACTCACTGGAATGCTTCTGTGACTGACAGGTAACATTGTATAGCTGTATTTTTTTACTTGCTTTATGTTTCCTTCAGCTACTTAAAGCCATTCCTCCTCCTGTCTATACTAACAAGTGCTTTGGTCTTTGTAGTACTCACTTTGATGTAAGAGAATTTGGTTCGTGTTCTTGTTTTAACTGATCAGGTCATGTTGTGGAACCTCACAAAACCAAGCCAGACTAACAAACTAAAAATGGGACTTATTTTTACAAAATGGTAACAAAATCACACTAAGTTTACTCTAACTGAAACCACTTTGAGACTCCAACAAATATTAACAATCCACAGGTTGAGAATGCTTCTCAGGAGTTAATACTTATACAGCCGATTGAAGAATACTTAAGGTTTATGGTCAATTACCCAAAATGCGCAATCACTCACGAGGGCTTTCAGTCTATCCAGAAGATGAACTGTAGGTGGTGTCCCAACTCATGGCAAGAGTCCCTGACCCCAGGCCTGCTGCTCAGAGGGAGACCAATTTAAAATGGTTCCCTTGTGGGGCCCCGTTTATGCCCAATTTGAATTTGAACTGTGGTCATATATGGTCATATACCCCTTCCATTGGCCAAAGACCTCAACTTCTTCCCCTTTCAACCAAAATGCATATGTGCTGACCACCACCTTGTGGGCATAACAAGGACTGTGGAGGGAAGTTTTTGTGGGCTTTTGTCAAGTCTTTGTTAGATTTTTGTGGCCTTTTGTCAGCTCTTTGTCAGGGTTTTGTTGGGGTGGGTGCATCTGCCACAGGTCAGAAACTCAAAACTAGTATTTCACATATGGCAGATAAATTCCTTCAATAATAAACCAGTCTGGGTTGGAACATACTTACTTACTTTCTCCATCACTCTCCACTTTACACCAGAAGTGTATTAACCAAAGAATGAGAAAATTAAAGTCTATAGTAAAGGAGAGCTTGGATTGAGTCCTGAAAAAAATCTCTCAGAATGAGTACATTTTATAGCTGCAGTAGATGTTCAAGAAATGTCTTTCACAACTACCAGAATACAAGATATTTAGATTTCTTTGTCATTCGGTAATGTTCAGTTTAACCACTCTTTAAAAGCTGTGCTCCTTTGGGAAAAATCTGAGCTTTCTGAACAACTATACAGTTCCTGATTATCCAAGATTTTGGTGCAACTAATTAGGATAATGATAATGTTTTGAGGTGAGAAAAGAATCCCATAAAACCATGAAGAGTCACTCATCGAGTGGTGCTGCTGGCTGAAAATTAACCTTATTTATGTTAAAAAAATCCTGAGATTCTTTTGTTTTTTTTTTTATTTTATTATGTTTCAGCTTTGTCCCCCTTCACAGTTCCTGATTCCTGGTGGTACCAGAAACTAAAGAACTGAAAGCAGAACTGAAGCCCAGTTTATTTTTGCAAATACAACCACCTAAAATTAATGTAACAATTCTCACAAGGAAATCTAATCCTCTTTTCCACTACAAAGCTGAACTCCTATATGTAGACCAATATATATCTTTGAGTCACATTACTCATGAGAGAAATTTTTAAAAGTATAGAGACTACTGTCAAGATCATGGCCCAGACATAAATGATTCAAAAGACCTATCAAGGAGATTAGGCTTTAGGTACCTCTTTAAACAGCTTTCATTCAAATTTAGTAGTCGCTGTTTTGAAGAAACCTTTTAATTCTCATGTCTCGCAAAGCTTAGGTGGACTGCCTGTGCTCTAAACAGAACATATTGCCAATTCGTAACTCTAGAGAAACATTGCAACACATACACACACACACAAAAAAAAAAAGTCCTTTTCTTTTCCTCTTACTTTATACAGAATCTCTATGACTAATGTTACTCAGACTACCTAGAGCTATCCAAAACAGGGGGCAAAAAATAAACAATCAGATCTTCTTCCACTGGCAGAATTGATTTCCCATTTATTTTCTGGAAAACTAATTTTCTCCTACAAATTGCCTTTCAATAACTACCTTGGCCCACTAGGATTTCTTCTGTGGCCTGCTATTACATATTTTTAACTCTGCTCCCTGTGTTCTCTGTTCAGGATTTCTAGCAAACGTTACAAACTCACAACCAAATGGATCAGAGTTTCATAAATATGGAAAGCAAATACACTGAACAACCACAGATATGTAGCTTCCATACACTGGCATATTTTTACATCTCTTTTTGTCATTTGGAAATCTTACTCTGCTTATCTGCTGAGGTTTACAGAAACTGGCAGCTGATTTGGGAATCCTCACTTGTGCAGTAGTTAAAAGAGATTTAAAGGAGGCCAGTAGGGGCTAAAGTGCCAAGATCTGTTTCACTACACAACTAAAACACTTCAAAGATGAAAGAGATTTATCAGGAAATAATTGTTCTAATACAGAACTAAAGATTGACAAGACAATTATGAGTGTCTAGCTTCACTTTCTGCAGCCTCTAAGATGTTGGTTTTCATCGAGTTATTCCCACATTGAGCCAATATATTTGTCTAAAAAATTGTGCTAACTTGAAGCAATCTTGTAGGAAAGTTTTGTCTTGATCTGAGGATATAAAAAATATATAGACATTTCCAGTGTTTCTCCATTCCTCTTGTTTTTAAAATAGCTATCTTTTTCTTTTGTTCTTTCCCCACCTGCCCCAGCCCCACACCCACACCCATACCCATACCCACACCCATTTAAATCTCTCTCTCTTGAACTTCAGCATCATTACTCAGTGTTTCTTTTTCTGGAAGACATTTTGGTACTCAGACCAAAACACTTCCCAATATTTTTTTGGTTATTCTAAGCTAATCGAAAACTCTCTAAAGACTTTTTTTCCAGATTTCAAATAACTTATTTAGCTCTTTTAACATCTACCATGATTTCTAGTCCCTTCTAAAATTTACAGATACCAAACCCACACATTTTATTCCTGTGTCAGCAAAACACTATTATGGAGTAAACTGATTGGTCTTGTCTAGTTAATTGCTCTTTTTCATAGTATAAAGAAATCTCATACACAACGCTTTATAGCAGCATCACACTAAGAACTTATATTTATATATATATTTTCACTGTATTCAGAGATCAGTAACAGAAATACTGATTTCTATGATCTGTTCTTGTTTTATAAGTATAGTCCTCACATCTTGTTCATAGGTGTATAACTTTTTATTTTGTCTAAAATCCTACATGAAAATCTCTTGTATTTGACAATGTATTCACACTGAAAATTGCTTCATGATATCTGTCAATAATTAATATTTGATTAAAGAAACATGGACTCTACTAACATTTTTTTGTTTCCACATTAGCTCAGGAATATTCATCAATCAGGAAATTAGATTCTTTCACAAAACCTAGTTTCCAACTAAGCAAATATATTCCATTTGTTTACTTCATTACTAATTGATTCTTGAAATCAAAGTAATCACTAGGTCAACTTTCTGCTTTGACAGCCCTTTAGAATTCATCAGTACAAAGTATTTGAGGTTCCTGATTTTAAAAACTGCTCCTACTTTGATAAGCCATACTTTTATGAAAGTTTTCATGTTCCTAAAGGTGAAATCAAGAATTTACTTGGTTTTCCAAAATTCTTTGGTACCTTAGGCTCCTCAAGTTTTAATTCTTTACAAGTCTAGATTTAAATAAAATAAACCTATTTAAGTGCCCTTATTTATTTAAATGGTTTGGAAAGAAGCTAATCATCTCCACTTGGCTAAGACCAACATTTTGATTTCTACATTTCTACTAACTTCTTTGGTTAGCTTTTTATCAGATAGACCTTACAGAGCGAAATTATGTCTTCCTATCATTCAGTTTTGGATGTGGTTTCATATGACAGTATGAAAAATCAACAAAATTTCTATTCTACAAAGTCTATTTTAAAAATTAAGTGCATTTTCAGTAATGTGTGTGTTTTTAGCAGTTTTGAATCTACTGAAAAAATGCAGAAAGAGATGCAGCTTAACTTAACAATGTGCATGACGACATTGTCGAGTGCTTATGGATAAGAATCAAGGGGAAGGCCAACAAGCCAGACGTCGTGGTGGGAGTTTGTTATAGACCCCCCAACCAGGATATAGAGGCTGATGAAATATTCTATAAGCAGCTGGCAGAGGTCTCACGATCGCTCGCCCTTGTTCTTGTGGGCAACTTCAGCGTGACCTAGACTGGCTGGAGAGCTGGGCAGAGAAGAACCTAGTGAGGTTAAACAAGGACAAGTGCAGGGTCCTGCACTTGGGGAGGAAGAATGTCAGGCACCAGTATAGGTTAGGGGTGGACCTGCTGGAAAGCAGTTCTGAAGAAAAGGATCTGGGGGTCTTGGTAGACAGTAAATTATCCATGAGCAAGCAATGTGCCCTTGTCGCCAAGAAGGCCAATGGAATTCTGGGCTGCATAGGGAAGAGTGTGGCCAGCAGGTCAAGGGAGGTCATTCTCCCCCTCTACTCTGCACTGGTGAGGCCACAACTGGAATACTGTGTCCAGTTCTGGGCTCCCCAGTTCAAGAGAGACAGGGAACTACTGGAGAGAGTCCAGCGCAGGGCAACAAAGATGACTGAGGGATTGGAGCCATCTCCCTTATGAAGAAAGGCTGAGAGAGCTGGGACTCTTTAGCCTGGAGAAGAGAAGGCTGAGGGGAGGCCTTATTAATGTTTACAAGTATCTCAAGGGTGGGTTTAAGGAGGATGGAGCCAGGCTCTTTTCAGTGGTACCAGTAACAGGACGAGGGGTAACGGGCACAAGCTGGAACATAGGAAGTTCCGATCGAATACGAGGAAAAACTTCTTTAGGGTGAGGGTGACAGACCTGGAACAGGCTGCCCAGGGAGGCTGTGGAGTCCCCTTCTCTGGAGACTTTCAAGACCCGTCTGGACGCAGTCCTGAGTAACGTGCTCTAGGCAATCCTGCTTTAGCAGGGGATTTGGACTAGGTGATCTCTAGAGGTCCCTTCCAACTCTGAAGATTCCGTGATTCCGTGATTCCGTAGCTCCTTTTGAGACAATAGAAGTGATAATTTTGAAGTAATGCGAAACTTTGTGATGCATCTGTGCATCAACGACTGAAATACATGAAAATAACATATATTTTTCCAAAGATTTAATGCCTCTGTTAAACTTTGTGATTACAATTACTTGAAAAATTAAGAAGCCTTCCTACTTGTGTATTGTAAAACATCTATTTTACAATGGTATGATGTGCTTCTTATGTTTTAAAGAGAGCATGAAAATTTATTTGCTCAGTGCCTATACAGTCATCAGTTGCAATACCCTACATTGCTACCTAGTATTTTTCACAAAATACGTGTAGAAAGAAGAGAAAAATATCCACGAGAAATTAGTCAGAAAAATCATCTATGTTGACATATTTTTGAATCTCGTTAAGTTAACCAAGTTTTGAAAAGGCTGCAAGTGAAATATTGCTGATAATATTTCTAACTCAGTTTCCCAATGCTGCCAAGGCTAATTGAAAATCAGGGGCTGGAGGGTGAGGGCAGAGCCCTGCCAGTGCCTGGGTTGCCCCAGCCCCTGGCTTCTGCTTCGGGGCAACCCCCATCCCTCCTCTTCCCTTTCAGTGTATGTCTAGTGACATATTGTTGCTGTCATCTGTATTTACCAAGTTGAACATAAAAGCAAGTACAAAATGTTTTGTAGTACAGTCAAATGTAATTTAGTGTACAGAATAGTATTTCCTCATCTATTATAATAAAAATACCTCAAAATTACATAGAATGTTCTACTATTTTGCAATCATAAATGTTTTGAAATAAACCAAAGAAACACAAACACAATCCTCTATATTCTTTATAGTTACTTAATATTCCTTCTTTGTAATTCTCAATGTGTTCCTGTTAAGTTAATTGAAAAAATATGAGATTTCTTCTGTAGGAATAGTTACACTTCTAAATGCCTGTGGATTGCAGCTAAACTCAACTAAACACAATGTAGTTTAATGATGCAGCAGGTGTATCAAATTACTAAGCAGACTTTATCTTTTGTCATTTGAACTGGGCCCATTACTATGGAGAGCAGTGATTTGGTGACGTGACAAGCACAATCAAAAGCACTGAAAGTAAATGATGCATGTTCTGCAATTATAGCAACCAAGGACTATGTAGGCACTCTGGAGTTGCAATACAATGTGGTTACAGTGGACAGACTGGTGAATAGTTTTATTTGTTGTCATTTGCAGGAGAAAGAGTACAATCCAAGCTTTTGGTCAAGCATCTGCAACTATAGCCTTTTGAAAACATGTGATGTTAAATGTGCCTTGTTTAAATGGACCCACTACATGAGTTTTTATTAAAAGTTTTATTTATCGAACTGACTCCATGTCCTCTTAATTCTCTTTTAACAGACTCTATTCACTAATTTAAGAAGATACTTTTCTTACACTGCTCGTATTATCTACAAATAGATTTATTTTCTCTTTTAATCTTTAATTCCTGTGCTCTCTATTCTTTTCTGCATGCACTCATGGCTCTACTACCTTTCTCCTGCTAGGAAGTTCCATACACATCACTTCTGATTTCAGGCTGCAAAACATTTTTAAATACCATATCCAGAACTATAGTGGTCCTACCGGCTATCTTCCTCTATAGCTAGCAAATAATAGTTTACATGATTTATCTCTTAATAGATCAGTTTTATACTCTGAGTCCTGGAATTTACATTCAAAAATGGGCGTGATTTTTTTGGAGACCTGGAAAAAAAATGGAAGAGCTCCTGAGTGATCTATTTCACATTAGACACTGAACTATTTCTGCCATATCCTAGATTTAGGGAAGCACAGATACCGAAATGATTCTGCGTCTCCATTGCTCATGCTATCTCTCTGAGAAAAGCAGCTAAAAATCTCACTCAAGAGCACAGATCTTTCCTGAACAAAATAGGAAGTGCTATGAATAAAAAAATGTTTGTGATAGAGATGGACTGATAGCCTAAAGCATGAAAGGAATGTTTGATCTATATATTTCATAACACAAAAACAAGGGTGGAAATCCTACCTCACTGAAATCAATGGCAAAACTCTCATATTACTTTAATAGCTAGGTTTTTACCTGAAAGACCTGCAAGGAGGGAAGAACGATGTGCTCAGGTTCTTTTTTGGGAGCACTGTAAAAATACAGCCAGTAATTTCCCAGCAACGTTTTTCACATAAGTCCTTGCTGCAGGGCTAGCATTTGACTGAATCTGAGAAGACAGGAGTTTGTTCAGTTTGCAGTTGAATGGGAGGTGTGTAGCCTTATGCCTTTTAAAGACAGAAAATACTCAGACCCATTTGCATCCCGGAGAACTTCACCCACTTATTCATGTGTTAATCACAAGCTCTTTGAGGTAAAAACTCTGTGGTTATGACTCATTTCTGACAGCTCTATTCCAACAGATTTCTCTATTCTCACTTCAGTTTCAGGCTTTTTTAGAGTCCATGCCTTCAGCTCCAAAAACTTCATCTTCATCTGCATGGAGGAAGCTGGTGAGTATCTCAATCAGTCTGCTTCTGTTCCAGGACCAGGAAAGATACAGAAGCTGTTCTAAAAATCTTTTGCTTTCATTAGCTCTTGCAGCTTCATGGTGGGTGTTACATATTGTTCTGTGGTAGCTGCACAAGGAATATGGCAGATTCCAGGACACCAGGTCTGGAGAACCATCAGTGAGTGAAGTTAACCATCAGTTAGATTTTTCAGATCAATCATATAACTGAAACAACAAACACAAAATACAGAACATGAATGACGAGGTGCTATGAACAGGACATCTGTGGGAAAAAAAACATACGTGGTCAAAAAAGTTATCTCAGTCATGCAGCCGCGTTAGAACATCAGGACATTTTCTCTAGTCTCTTTTTCTTTTCTATTCCTAGTACACAAATTGCAGAATAAAGCCAGGATAGTTACCAGCATGCTGTCATTTGATACTCTATTTTCTTAAAATCCACTACATAAATTGAAATATATGAAGAAGAGTAACGTAACTGTCTTGGAATTCTGTCCCAGGAAGGAGAGACCAGGCAGACACTTAAAAAAAGCAGCACCTTCACCCACTGACGTGCATAGGCACACACTGAGGGAGATGTATGGGAACTGTCACCCTCTGTAAACAACATTTCTCCTTTTCTGTTTCAGAAGAATTTCCTCCAAGTCAGTAACATGCACAGCGACTGTTTTCACCACTTTATCATTTGTCCTTATTGCTCATCTTCATACTTAATGTTCTGTACTTGATGTTTTGTCTTCTTAATACCTTTCTTTGACTGAAATAATAGTCTGATATCTTTCTTTTTAAAGGCTTATCTTTATTTATCTGCTTGACTGAACTTTGTCATCTACTTACTAGCCATTAGATGATGTATCTTTTTGTTCATTTAATGAACAGAAATGACAAACATAATTTTAAATTGCTGCGTTGCTCATTGCATCTTGAGAAATGAAAATTAAGACGTTAGCATAAAAGAACAACTTGACAATGGAATAAACAATTCATACTTTTGCCATTTCTGCTGTAATTATTCAAATTGGTTCACTTGGCCTTTTAATTGGATTTATTCAGGGTCGTTATTTTTCTTTTATGGAGAACAAAGAACATTTGTTGTGTGGTTATTTACCACACCATAAACACCCACATACTGAAAGGAAAAACTGTCATTGAACTAACATTGTGTACTGACTTATTAGTAAAATCCATCTGGATTAGATACATTTGAAAGTTCTGTCGTTGATACTTGTATATCATAATTTCTGCAAGAAGTAACTGAGAAGTTAAAAATGTTCCAAGTTATCGAAATGCACAGTAAACAATACAAAGCTAAGCGAAGACAACATCTGAAACCTACAGTAAACTGTCCTTTTTTGTGAAGTCAATAAGCTGTTCCTATTACAGTATTTCCCAGTGCACTGATATATATTGTTATTATCTGTTTTAGATTTTTTTCATATTAACCAAAACTGCAGTACTGACGCTACTTCAACAGCTTGTTGTCACACCCTGAAGCTAAGACTAAACAGGACAATGCTCCCATTTTAATTTTCAGAAATAATGCAAGACCTTTTTTCTTTGTGGAAGGCTGATTGTGGGGCGCAGTCTGTACTGCATATCTGCACAGGATACCTTTTAGACAAGAAGGCCAAAAGCAGACATTTTTGATATTTTACTTTTAGATCCTGAGACCTTAACTGTATAACCACATAAAACACGTGGTAAATGTATCGCTGTAACACAATGAATGGAAGCACTGAGTCAAATCCATTTCACTACAAATAAGCTGGCAAAATATGCCACTAAGCAACTGTTTTTATGTGCAGGTGAAAAATGAGAGTGAGAAGGACATATCTGTGTGAAGAACAGATGTGTCCCATTGCATACCAGTAGTACTGCTCTTCTGCTTGTCCAAGTCTCTTCTGTCCTTTCTTATGGAAAGCAGGGAAATGGAAGGATGGGAAACAACTCCATGCCTAGCTGGCAGTTTCCTAGGGTTAGTGGAGCATGCCTGGAGACTTGAAGGCTTTGAACTACTCACAGAGGCCCTTTTTCCCCCTAGTTAGGGACAACCTGAGATAAATCAGTGAGTTTTGCATCAACCACAAGTTACTTGTGATTGTGGACACTTCAGCTAGGACCTCTGTGCCTCAAGCAACATACGTACAAAAGGAAAAATCCTATTGTCTTTCATATTTATAGGTGAATATGTGTTTCTCACATGATGTGAGTCTTGGAGTGCAAACATTCACCTCTGTGAAATGTTGCCACTCAGGGCAATTTCTTTTAGTTTATCTCTGCACAGGTGATAATAGTGTTCATGATAATTAATCTTCCTTTCCTTGAATATTGACACTGGTCTTGTGGAGAAAAACATTCTTAAAAGCTGAAACCCATTCCATTCTGTTTTTCATTGCCTTTTTAATTAACCATTATTTCAGTCTCTAAATATTTTATTAGGAAATAATGAAAATTAAAAAAAAAAAAAGCATAAACTTTGCTTTTAAAACTACTTGCAGATCAAAAAATATGATCAGAGATGGCTATTTAGCTATGAGGTTACCTCCAGGCTATCAATATGAAATAACATTTTTCAGTGATTTGAGTCCAGATTCATCTCCCCTGAATTAGTCAGCCAGAAGTCAGTTAGATGGTTCCCCAAATTAATCAGCAGCCTTTCAGTTGCAAAGAAACGCCCTAAGGCCAGATAAATCATTTCCCCTTTATGTCCCATAGGCAGTACTTTGGATGGTAGGCACTCATCCTGAATGATCCAGCTCCCTTTTATCTTGACTGGGCAGCTGGATAGCCTGAAGCTGGCAAGATGTTCTTATACCAGGCCCATAAGATGCTCTTTCTGTCTCCATCTATGATTCTGCACAGCATTTCAAATGTTTATCCCAACTATTACAGCTCCTTTTTGCAAAGACAATTGCTTGATTGTTTTCTAATATGAGGAATAGAAAATGATCGGTCATTTGAGTGGAGACAGCAAAGAATAGCACCTACTAAGGTATTTTCCAAACAGGAAGTCATGTTCCTAAACACACTTATTTCCTAGTTGCTCTTTTCACTTCTGACTCTGCAATAAGAAGTGACAGCCCCACATTTGGATAGTGGGAGTATTGTACAATTAAATGTTAATCTTGTATGTTTGCTAGAGAAAAAGTTTAATGAACGGTTAGTTCTCCAGAAAGAGCAAAGCTATGGCAGGTTAAAAGATTAGCAGGACCTTGCAGTTTCATGGGTTTTCAGGCAGCAGCCACATGCTGTTCTCCAGACTCCTCAGATCCACCATTTTTATCTGAGACAGAAAAGAGGGCAAGTCATGGGAACTCTCTCAGTAACATCAGCATCAACGTCATGACTGTCCCACTTCTCACGGCTGTGAGGAAGACATGATTCATGTCTTGGCACCTTTCAACTGCTTTCAAGCACCTAGCCAAATTCAGCTATGGTAATGGACAGCATCTTATCCCTGGGAAGGAACATGCATCCCATGACCAGGGACATCAAGCTGATTATCAAATTAGAAAAACTGTATTTCAGTAAGACACAATAAAATACCTAAATACGTACTGATCCAGAACTTCATTAGGTAGGATAATGCATACACTCTCAACTTCTGGGAAAGCCATTTGGCCCTCATCCCTTCTGCCAACAAAGTCTGTCTGACAGAATAGCATGGATGAGATCTCTGGGAATCCCAACCAATGAAGGCCAAGTACAGTTAGTGATTCACTCCACTTTGGGATGGACAAAGCACAGTTCTGCAGTACTGATGAGTGGTTTTTTTCCTCATGCGTGCTTGCCTGACTTCTCCACAGCTGGGCATCCTTCCAATGAGATGAAAACAAACTGAGTCCTCAGCCTTTCTGTCCAACCTTGTTCCTCTTTCTGTATCACCACCTATATGCTCTGCATAAAACAGATCTCTCCATAAATTTATTAGAAGATAACTCTTCCAGTTATCTTTCTCATTTCTCACATATTTTTTGAAAATTTGCCTAAACCACATCAACTCTTCAAACCATTGGTGGGAGACAGCCAAAACACCCTTACTACTGCTTGAAGCAAGCTTTGAAAAAAGTCCACCCATTATTTCCTTTAGATCACTTCGCTTTTTTTTCTACCACTCTCTTACTTAGAATATGAACCCAGATAATCCAAAACATGTCATTCAGGAGGAAAAGTAGAAAACCTGTAGAAATTCAGAAGGCTTCTGTACATCTATGAAGAGATTGACATATGGGATGGTTCTTCCAATGGTTCCTGGACGTACATTCAAATACAAGTCCTGTAGCCACGCTATATACTACAGGAGTGATTGGGGAAGAATGCTTGGTATGTAGTTTTTCAAAGTTCTGTTGAAAAGTTTAGGTGAACTGAAAGGAAACAAGAACCTTGCAAGAGAGAAACACAGAGCCAAAAACCAGAAAGTGTAAGTAAAATGTGTCTAGTTTTTCAAAAGTCTGCTGAGAATATAAGACAAATATTAGTGACTTTAAGAACGGATGTATAAAAACTTGGCTATTGGGAAAACACCTTGGGGAAACTGCCTCCTTCAAAAAAGCCTGTGTTTTGATGCGAAACAGTTGTACTTCATTGTGAATACACAGGCACATCTTAAAACGGTAGAAATTCTCTGAATGCTGCCAGGTTGTTCGCTGCAAGCAATCTGGATTCTCATTAGCTTTCATGTAAACCAGTGTTCAGTAGTTTCAAAAGGATTTTTGGAATGACCAAAAACTCTTTGAAATCTCAGTATATACCCACAAATATTAGGAAGAAATCAAAAAGAAAATGTGTTCTGGTGGAGGTTAATGAGTTGCAACAAGTGTAGTGAGTATTTAGTTTTGTTTTCTTTGAACATTGCTCAAAGTTTAACTAGGAATGATTAAAAAAGAAGAAAGAAGAAGAAATAGATGAGGTAATACCACCATCAGCTTAAAACGAAGCTTCATGAACCTTGAGCTATAAAAAGAGTTGCATATCTCTGAAGATACTGTGAAAACAGAATAAAAGAAAAAAAAAGACATCCTGTTTTCCTGAAGTTGTATGTAAATTACTTTAAAAGCCTCATTTCCATCTTTCTTTACACATGGTTCATTATTAATAGGTTAGGCCATGGCTAGGCCTGTTTCTGTAAAGTTTTGGTCCTGTTGCCAGGAAAAAAAAAGTTGCTGAATCCTCCTGAAGAAGGAAGCACACTTGATGGTCTTGAAAGGATAGGATGTGAAGAGAAGAAAGATGTGCCTAAACGCATCTCAGAAATCCCAAAAGATCAAGGATGCTAACAAAGCACATGCTATTTCTCCAGATATTTTGAAATCTGGGACCTGCCAACACTCACTGCTTACTAGCTTTAATATGCCATTTCATAACCACATGGCATAATCATGATATCCACGAACAAGCATGATCACTGCTGCTGTGCTGTCATACCCAGAAATCACTTTTGAGAGCAGAATCATCAGTGACAAAGGACACGTGTTACCTGAAAAAGATAGAGATTTATTTCTTTCATAAGTCATTGGCCACAGAAATATGAGTTGGTCCACTTTCATGTTTTTTATTGTGATCGAATGGTGCAACAGAAATGTCAACCTCCTGAAGATTAAAATGGGATTAAGATACTATTTTTGTCCAACAGGTAAAGGATTTGGGATTACAGTGAATGTTAGATTAGCTCTACTTCCAGTTAATGTCTGCACCATATACCTGGAGATTAATTAGGTGGGGAAAAATACGACATTGCAATTCATAAAAAAAAGATAAAACCTTCTTATGATGAGATTAGTGAAAGGGACAAATGGACAGAAAAGAATACACATAAAAAACACGAATCTTGCATCACTAGTCACATTATTGTACGCAAATTTGTTTTTTTTTTCCATAGCCCTGACCTCTGAACAGCAAAACATCACCTGGGAGGCTATGGAAATGTTAAATAAAATCTGAGACTAAAGTAAATAAATAATTAAATCAAAAGAAGAAGGTATTGTCCTCTTTTGCAGCTGAAGGCAATAAAACATCACTTCAAGTGGCATTTATGAGAAAAAACACAATTAGGTACTGTAGTTTCAAGTGAATGGGAGAAGAAAGAAGAGTTACTGTTACTGTTTATAGTCTTCATTTTATAAAAAAGAAGTTTGGTATTAATTCTTATTTTCCATTTATTAATGCTTTTAAAATTACATAAGCCATGCGCCTATGTCCCTGCCATAGAAAAAAGATATCATCATCGCTATAACTTCTCTGAGTAACATACTTAGAATGGAACATATGTTAATAAGCATATTATTAAGCATATGTTAATTAGCACATGCTTATTTGATTTAAGTCTGGCTACCTCAGTCTTGCAGCCATTTTCTCTGTAAGGAACTATTCTTTAGGAGATGACTGGAAGCTGAGTTTGTAAAAGCAGCCTGTAAAGTTGATTTTAAAAGCCTGTTATTAATCTATTATATTTTTAAGAGTACTTTTCCATGTTTTTTCTGTATGCATATGAAGCATTATTTGTAGAAAGCCAAATGCTGCAAGACAAGCTGCTTTCCAGTTTTATGGTACATTGCTCCTCTCCAGATTTTCTGCCCACAGTGTTTCCTGTTAAAAAGCTCCATCTCTAGTGGAAAATTTAGAAGGAAAATGCCCATTCCAATTTTGCTGCCTGCTCTATCAAGTAGAGTAATTTAATTTCATTAAGTAAGTATTTAAGAGATGCACCAAATTATGAAGCTCCAGTAGACCCTCCATATATAAATGCACTTTACACAAACATCCATATTATATTGTTTATCATACACCCATCAGTAAAGGGATTGTATATGTGTTTGCAAGATTCCACACTAGAACACAGATTTTGCCGTTTTATCCTAAATGAGAGTATGACAAGATTTGAACATTGATCAACTTTTTAGAATGTTAATAATTATAATTTTTCTCAATTCAACTTGTTTTACCACAAGGGAGTCTGGTATAAATTTAATTGCTCTCTTTTACTGTTAAAAGGAGTTACTTTCAAAGAAATATTCACTAAACCCCTTTTGCTTATAGAACTGAAATGAACAGAAGAGATACCCTTGCTGTATGGCAGCAGATACTTTCACATTTCTTGTGTGTATAACATTAATTAAGAAATACAGAACTGTCCACATAATGCATAACTGGTTTAATACTTTCTCACTTTTAACTGTTAATTCGCTATGTGCTGCATATCGTGACTAACTTTTCATTTGACACTTATCATTATAACATGAGGGGCTATAATTTGTTTGCTATAAAAGACCAATCTCCAGTGATGAAGGCGTAGCTGACTCCCATTCTTCTGAATACCAGCTGCCTGAATCCCACCTTCCTGGCAGTGCAAGAGCTGAGCTAAGTACCCATAAGACATCTTCTACACAAAAGAGGTGGCAGTCCTAGAATTCTAGTCAGTGGATTCTAGTTTCGCTATCATGGCTAAAATACTACTTCGTTACAAGATAGTACTCAAAATACACACTTTCTGTTGGTAGTTATGATCTAATCTAAGCAGTACTAGAATGCATATAAGGACCCTTGGAAATGAAAAACATTCAGATGAGGAAAATATACAGAGAAAAACCTCCCTGGTACAAATATTCAACTGAAGTCAATGTGCCTACATCAATTATTACCAGTGAAGGTTTGACCCTCTGTTATCATCAAGGTACTACAGCTTAACCAGTGCTCAGTAGGACCCTTCCTTTAACACCTCTAAGTAGATACCTCTATTCAGATTGTATCACCATATAAATGGAGCTGTGAAAAGATTGACACATAATTATAAGCGATCATCTTAGCCTTTTGATAGTGTCCTAGAAAGCCAAACAAAATTATGTAGGCCAGTACAATTTTTTCATTTGCAAAACAAAGCCATTGTTTGTGTAACAAAGCAAACTTTGCATGCATTACAGCAGTAGAGATAAGTGATTGTCAAAGGGTGAATTCTATCTGCTGGGAAACATTTTTCCATGGCAAATATTTCCTAGGTGATCTACAGTGCTTTTGTTTCAAAGCAGAACAAAATAAAAATGCCAAAGAACTGATTATATTTCCAAAGCAGGTTTCCTGAAGAATACTGGGGGTGGGGTGGGGGAGTGAAATTGGAGTCTCTAACAAAATTACAGGGAGCTGTTAAAAAATTGGAAGCAAGGGCCTCAGTAGCAATACCAAACTACACTCTTATCTCCAGCATAAAATTCAAGAGCAGGAGGAGGAGGGCAGTTATCAATGTCCTCAGCTACCGAGGATGCAGCCGTGGTCTAAAATATTCAGATCTCATAGAAGTACTTCGCTCTTAGTCACTCCACATCATGAAACATCTGTTATTCATGATTTAGTCTCATGATTTGGAAGCCAGTTAGTAGATGATTTATACAGAGCCACTTGGACCTGGCTGACTAAATCCTAAAATCACTCCTCCTGAAATTATACATGTTTATTCTGAGACCATCCTTGCTGTGACTCACTAATGTACAGTCATCTGTTCTTCAGAAAGTCAAAGCGATGTGTAAAGAGCCACTTTTGCAGAAGGTGGACAACTCAGTTTCTTTAAGGTTCTTAACTAAAAGATTTCCTGTTCCCCACAAACCAAACTGAATAGCTCGAACTGCCGGCATCACGGATGCACCAGCAGGCTCTGATTGCTCTCTCCAGCCTTTAACCGTCTTCTCCTGAGATCCTCCTTTGCAACCTCTCTCCACCTCTTTTTCATCCTTGGGCTGCCCTGGTCACACTTCATGTTTCCCGGCATGCAGGCAAAATCCAAAACCTGGGGGCAAGACCCTGTTCTGGGGTTTGGGAGTGGAGGAGGCGGGGGCTGGGGGCTGCCACCACCGCTGCCACCAGGGAATATAATCCCAACACAGCCATACTGTGACATCGCCAAATCATGGTCCTACCCTTACCACTGTGCTGCCTCCACGCTGAGGTCTCTGGAGCCCTGGACCTTGCCTCTGCCCCGGCTACACAGCCCCCTTCAGCAACACTCCCACCTGCATAATGTGACTCTGCCAGCACCTTCAAGAACAAGGGGAGGGAAATGCCCATAGGACCACCATATCAACTGGTTTTTCAGGAAAGGAGGTGTCCTTTGTGTGAATTGGTGACTTGTTTTTCCCTAAATTAGCAGCCCCTGAGGAGGGAGCATCCAGCATCTGGGTTCATTTACCTCTCCACTGCCTCTACAGAGCCCTTATATTTTTCATCAAAAATAAGAATCAGGAGGAGAGACATTGCAGAAAAATATTACACAGAAAGATAGTTACAGGGTGGTCAGGACAACCAGAGACTGCCAGTACACACAGAACCCTAACAAGAATGTTTGTATAAAATAACCCTTAATAATTCAAAATTAACAACTTTCAATAGAGTGGTTGTGCATGCATGTTTTTCTCCACCAAAAACTGCTCTGTGTACCAACTACAGAGATTGCATGGTTTATTGTCTAACTGTAGTTTTTTACTCTATAATCTCTGTCCACAAGAGAGACAGAAAGCAAGATTATTTCATTGTATGCAAAAAATACTGTAGCTGCTATTTATCTCCACTCTGCTTGTGTTCTTTCACCTATTTGTTGGCTTCTGCAGCAACCGTAGTTTTCAAGGCCAGTGGGAAAAGGATCACCTTTTCTTCTGCCTTGTTTGCACATTGTCTACAGAGCTATGCTTTGATAGCAGAGGCCTTGATAGACTCACAGTTATTTCCTTTTTTTTTAAAAAAAAATCACAGAAAGGATAAAAGATGAGAGCACAAAACTATTGTGTGATGCGGTAATGAAAGATACCACTTCCACTGCATGCTAAACTGAGATTTGGACTCTTTGAAGCTACACAATGAAGTACTGGAATACGACTTCAAGTTTATCTTAAAAAACAAACTGCCCTGAATTATTTTACAGCTAAGTCTTCATCAAGTTACCTTTAGATACTAAAATCTCAAACATGTATTTTCTGGTTTATGCAGTAAACCATATGTATGTGCTTGAATAAAAGCAGCAAGAAAACACAAGGCAGCTAAGCTAACTCACCACTCCCACAGAATTCATATTTTATCCACTCAATCCAACATATTTAATGTGCACTGCCACTTCAGATCAATCCAACAACCAAAGGGGCTGCCACAGAGAGAGAGACTGCCCCTCTTGTTTATTCATATTCCTTTATGGCAGCAGCAGGTTTTGTGCAGCCATGCAGTAAACTGGGCTGGGATAAAGATGTCTGAAAACTGTCCCTCAGAAACAACCAACCAACCAGCCAACCAGCCAACCTGCATGGCCACAAGAAGGCCAGCGCTGGGACCAGGGAAGCAGCAGGAAGAAGGAACTGAGGGTGGTGGGTGAGACTTCTCCTTTTAGTTTGTGTCTACTCTTGCCTCAGATCTACATTCTCACCGTGACAATAGGGAATACCAGAGAATGAGTCGTTGTGTTGAGGAAAGATTTAAATTATATATAAATGTCAGGGAGCATCTCCAGTGATTTAGACCAAAAGGAGGACCAGATTCTCAAGTGATGTAAATCAACATAGTTCTTTTCAAACAAGTGCTTCATACGAGAGGCTCAGGTTAAATTTTCACTGCTCAGATCCACAAGCCTAACCCAGACAAGGAGTAAATTTCAGAAGTGGTTATTAATAAATTGAAATAAATCACTGCTTATCAATTTGTGCATAGCTAGCAGATGGCTGTGTAACTTATCTTAATCTCAATGTATCTAAATATCTTTGCTATAATGATTGTTTTGTCTGTTAAAGCTGCAAGGTATTTGGAACAAGGATGTTTTTATAACCTGTTTATGCAGAAAGCTACACATACTATGGCATTTAAAATATTTTTAAATCAGCAACTGATATGAAAACCAAAAATACATCAGAATATATTAAGAAAGGATCTGTCTTCTGCATGCAAGCTCAGTGTAAGAAACCTCCTCTGAATACTGAGTGTATCCCAACTGCACATAACATCACTGGTTTTGGACTTGGGAATACTGACAAAGTTAAATATGTCATCAAATGCTGTTTTTTTCTACCTTAGTCCTGTAACTCAAGAATATTTTGTCCTCAAAAGAATTGATCAAAGTAGAAAATTACCAAATCAGAGGCAACAGCCTCCTGGGACTACAATATGAATAAATAATGTACTTGTTGTATCAAATGTCTGTGAGATGGTCTGGTTTTATACCAACACTTCTTAAATACACTTTAAGTAAACGCCAGAGAAATAAATACACAAGATAAAATAAAACTATTAATTAAAAACATAAGGTGAAACATTATTTATGAACTTTCCTAAACTTAAGTCAACAGTAATTATGATCATCTGATATAAATTATTCATGCACCATCATACAGGAAAGTCAATCTGAAACTGTAATATGTAAAAGTGCATCTAGAAAGAGCTTGAAAGAACCTCTCTGTGGGAATAAACTTTATACATCAGCACGCCTTTTGATTAGGAGCCAAAAGTCATAGGTTGGAAGAATAATTCAATTTCATTGTCTAAGAACTGGTGTTACTTAGTCAGCTTTCTCTGATTAGATGGAAGAAAAAACCCAACAGAATATAACAGTTATAGTCAGTAATAATGAATACAAATTGAAACTTAGCTAAGTGTTTAGTAGTTAAACTAAAGTACAACAGTGGAGAAGAAGAACTTTCTGGAGTAGAGGAACTGGTAGATAAAACCCTTTGTGCTTTTTGCATTCACACTTACCATTGAGGAAAGAGAGGACTATCTTGAATTAATGTTCAGAAAATCTGTCAAAGTGAATACGTTTCTCAGAAGCACAAAAAGCTGCACAAGGTATTACGGAAGACAAGAGCTCAATACTATTAAGAAAAGTCTGTGACAATGAGAACAGGATATTCTCTTTTGCTTTCTATGATGCAGTGAGCATCAGATATCCTCAAAGGCTGATCTTATAAGGCTAAAGCCCAAAATCTCCCTATGTTGTAGGAAATCCCTAAATAATTAGATAGGATTTGCTAGTCTTTATACTGAATTTCCGTGATGACAATGGAATTTGAATTCATTCTTAAAAAGGAGAATTCACTTAAGTGTTATGCAGAAATGGATTTAAATATGTGCTTACAAATTTGCCATGGACAATGACCATGCAGTGAATTATACAGAAGAAAAAGCTTGTTAGTATTCTCTCTGAGTCACACAGAACAATTTTTATTTTTATCCATAATAGTGTTTTCAGGATGACATTTTTTGCCTTTCATCATGAAAGATAACTGTCTTTCTGGAGAGGAAATATATATGAAATTCATTCAACATTTAACACCAAATATCATATAAATATTAGGAAGAATAGGAAATAGGAAAACTTTGGAGACAGTTGTACAAATGTTGCAAGACAGTCCATGGCAGGCCCAAGACAAAAAGATAGGATTCAAAGGCTCAAACAGGCTGTAACTTGAAGAGCTCTGCCTGCTAGCTAGTTTTATTAGCTCTCCTGACAACAGCAACAAGGGCTACAAAAGACATAATATTTACAGAACAACTGGGATGGGTACAAGCATAACCCTGACAAAGACAGAGAAGCTATATAAAGTTCAATAGTCATTGAGGGGATACGAAAGATGTGTATATATTGAATAAAATTAAAACAATATTTAGAACATATAGAAATTCTAAAAGGTAAATATTTGAAAAATACAGTGTTCCTATAACTGTAGTATGACTGCAGAGTGCGATGTGGAAAGAGGCTTTACCTTTCTCTATGTTAACACAGGGCAAAAAACTAGAACAAGCTTGTTACGTAAAAGACAGATATCGAAACCGAAAAAATACTGCAGGTTGAAACTTCTGTGACCATGAGAGTTATTATGATTCTTTTAAAGACATTCTAAGAAGCCAAAACCATGCCCCACGAAACAGCAGCCCAGCATGTGCTTCACCCTCTGTATCACCTATCTGAGCAGCAGGCAGCAGTGCCAAAACAAAACAGACTTCACGAGACTTCATGGAAGGCAAAGAGCAGTACAAGGTAAGACCTTTATGAAAGCAGTTTCTATAGCTCATCACTGACTAAGTGGCATTTCTCTAATGAGTGCAGGATGTACTTTCTGAGGTTGTACAGGGGAAATAATTATCTCTCCCACCACATTTTCATAATTGTCTTTAATTGAGACTTTTTTTCACTGATATAGTTGCTTTTCCATGTCTGTCACTTATAACAGATCACATTAGATAGATAATATGTTTTGCCCCTTCTGTTTACCTGATAGCTTTTAAAACAAGAAGACACATGAAGTCAAGAGTAATACTGAATAATGCCATACAGCTTTGCAATCTCGAATCTAGATTAGAAAGTAGTATTTTATGCCAGCAAGCAGGCAAAAATTGGCTTATTCACTGACTACAAGGAGCCTACTTTGGACCTAAATTATCTTTGCACAGGTACATTTAAAGTCAACTATTCACCTCATATACACTTTATTTTTTAAATAATGTTCTTTTCAGTAGAAAGGATTGAAGTTTCAGCAAGAAAACCTTTCCTATACTTAAATCTTTTTAGCTAAGAAAACAATATCATTTTGTTGGTTGTAAAAAATATGAATTATATTTATCACAACTCTTGGTCCCTGCGCCACCTTCAAATTTCTAGTGAATAGTTAATTTACTTAAATAAAACTTGTTGCGTGGTGAAATGGAAAACTGTATAGATTTGTAAGTGGTGAAAACCATTATAAATACTGATCTTTCAAACAATAGAGACCCCAATGTGCAAGACAGAAAATAGTATTTGTGATTCAGTCATTTGGTGAAGTGCAAACACTCTGGCAGTTAAGGACTGTTCATAAATGAAGACTACACCCAGAATGCCCTGAATGTTCTTCATGTGTACAATGTGCCCCCAACTCATTTTTTCTCCGCAACATAAGCTTAATTCCACAAAGATGAGTAACCTAAAGAAAAGTAAGAATGAACGTTCAAGTCTCTTCCCCATTCTGTTTCACAAGTTACAATTATTCTGAGATTCCCCTCTCACTGTCTGCAAGGAAGAAAAGTCAACTACTTTCTTTCTAGAAAAATGGGTTGCATGATCTGTCTTCTCCAGATCTGTTGTCATCCATTCAGATCAGAAAAAAAGCTATCATGTGAATGCATTTCTTTACCGCTTCAAGAAATAAATACTCTAGTGGACTGTACAATTATTAACCAGGAAAATTGAGTTACATTTTATTTGCCCAATAAAGAAAGAGTGTGAGACAACTCTAAGTGTTAAGGAAATAACAACTACCCTTATTACTGCGAAACAGTAACAGCTTCCTCTAAATCAACAATTGTTTGAGAAAAGGAGATTTCTATAAGAAAAAATTAAATACCTCAAATGGTAGCCTGCTGAAGACAGTGACCACATTACTCAATTTTGCATGGTGCTGCAGCAAGCTTAAAATATATACGTCTACACACCACAAATTTAGGTAATCTGAGGGCTGCAGTCACACTTCTGATTTCAGCTTAGATTTCACTAAAAGTTGGTGCAACTCAAGCTCCTATATAAACGTGACACTATACAGGACACTGCAGCTGCTAAGTCAGTGAGTACTTTTGAAACCCTTCCCTTTTCTGAAGGATAGAGTAGAGTACAAGCAATAATATTTTCAATAACAAATCACTCAAACAGCATATTGTTGTGTTTTACTATATTCCCCAGCTTTGACCTCGCTCTCTCTAAGACTGAGTGGTCATACAGCTATTCTTTTATCTCAGAAGTGAACCTTTTCTCACCAACATGATGTATTTCATTGCTCATTTTCTGCCCCAATGGTAGTGTTCACTGGGAGCTGAGATAAGAAATATGTTCTAATTCAATTATTTGATTATGATCTAATTACACAGACACCAAAATGCAAACAAGATCTAAATATAATTTTGCAAAACAATCAGAATACAATCAGATTTTTCCCACCTGCATAAACTAAAAAAAAAAAAAAAATAATAAATCAGCTAAATACACAGCATTTTTTGCTGTTTATTTTTAAGGTCTTTTGAATTATACACAGACAATGAACGCATCTCCTGTAGATACAGCACTGATTAGAAAGAGTTAAATATCATGGCTCACTCCTGAAAGTTGCAGAGCATGTGCACCTAGTTGAGTTCATTCAGGAAGAATACAGAACTTACAAACCTTTGTAAAGCCCAGGAATTCTACTTAAATTGAAGTTCAAACACCATGTGAAATGGATTTTTCTTCTCAGTAAAGACAGGAATGAATCCAGCTTGCTAATGCAACATTACAAAGCTCTGACTCATCATGCCAACAGAGAACATCTGATTTTGTCCCTTACTGGCCACCCAAGAGACATATTATAAAAGTTCAAAGCTTGCAAAAACCCTGAGGTTAATTTTGGCTATGTACCGGCTCCCCCCACTTCTAAACCATATCTGTGTAAAGCACAATCCAGAGAAGCAGAATTATATGATGTGGTCTCTAAAGCATAACCTTAACTTATGCAGAAATGTCTATGCAAATTCAAACAACTTTATAGATATTTTTTTTGTTACCCAAAACGGCAGTGTTGCCCAACTCACGGTTCCCCCAACATAGTAAGAACAACTAAATGTCCTAGAAGGCCTACAATGTTATCATCATGGAAGGTACAAGTTGTCTGTCAGGTATTGTTTTCACATGCGTATAACCCTGTTTCTGGGAAGTCTTCCCTAGCATGTCTAGACTTTTCCATTTTTCAGAAAGCTTCTAAAAATCTATTTCGTGACTAGGCCATTATTTTTGGTAAATGAACACAAATTCAGCATTAAAAAATATCTTGACTGGTTTCAGTACTTCGCTAGCTGCACATTGATCTTGTGCAGTGCGATGGAATGCTTAACTGACTCATCATCCCATATTATTTCATAGAGGTGCTTGATTTATTAATACTAGGGTTTGTTATCAACATGATATCAGATACTATGTTCAATAAATGTATTCAAAACTGCAAGGCAAATTCTTGGATCCTAAGCAGTCACTTACTCAATCGATAAATGTGTATGTGTAGGATCAAGTGAGGGTTTGGGGAATGACATCTTTTTTTTTTTTTTTAATTATACACATGGAAATTATACTGTGAAGATCTACAAGATGCTTCCTCTTTTCCAAATTTGCCTTTTATAGATTACTGAAAGAACGCACGGGCAAGCCTATGTAGCTGACAGAACTATTACTACCTTAAGGAGAAATGGCTTCTAACTATAAAGGTTGCAGCAGGAAGGGACTACTGGTCTGTTTACTCTAGCTAGAAAGTTTGAACAAACTTCACAGGTGGTTTATATACAGAGCACCTGTGATTTGTAGCTAAAACAGGGACTGTTTCTAGTCCATAGTCACACCAAAGGGAAATATTTCACAGTGACCTCAGGATAGAGGATTGCCCTCTGTGAGTATTAAACCTATTACTGCTTCTAGCATACTGAATCACTGATAAAGCTATGAAGGCTGTCCTGGAAGCAGAAGTCCTCTATCAAGATCAACATTGTTGACAAAAACGTCATTTGACTCTACCAGCAACATCTGAAATGCCTGTTCCTGCTTTCCTTGTCAGAGCAGTAGGTGACCATCCTTGTCATTAACCACACCAGTCCTAGCAATTGACATATAGACCAACTTTGGGACTCAGAATTCTGGTCCAGCTCTTGTATTGACTGACTATAGTCACAGGAATGAGAGTTCCTGAAACCACAAAGCACAAGATGTTTGAACCCTCTACTCTTTTGGTTTTGAAGCTATAATCTGTCACATTGTGATACATCATTCAAGTTCATTTGTTTTTAAAAAATGGTGTCATAAAGATTTTACTATATCCTGAATCCAAAAAGAGTGCCATCCAATTTAAGAAGCACCTTAGACTTTAAAGAGGTGATATTCAGAATTACTGCTGGAAGACATGAGTCTGAGTCAAAAGTCAGCACTATTCTAAAACCACTTAGTCTAATTAAGACTTACAAGGAAGTGTAAAATAAAAATGGGTAGAGTTGGGGGGGAGTAAAGTAGGGTAACAGTGATTTTTAAAAACTGAAGCGCAATGATAGTGACATTTTAGTTAAATAAAATAATCTGAGCTCTCTGTACTTGTTCAGTTCCTTACAACATATTCATTTGAAAGCTCTTGGTACTCTTCCTTTGTCAGACTGAAGTCAGAATGGATGACTCACATCCCGCACTAGGAACACTGGTTAGTATAAAATGGGCTATCTTCACTAGTAAGGTGTAAAGGGTTTTTTCCTTTAATCTTTTCGTGTAAGATTAATGCAAACAATACTTCCAGCTGTAACGACCTGAAACCCACATCCTATACACTAGCATGACATTCTGATGATTCCATCATATGCATAGATCATTAATTATAATTTGGCTTCAGTCTTTACCTAGATTTGGCCATCGTATTGTTTTATTCTACATATTCCTGTGATGATCCATTAGTTTTACTACAGAGACATCAGCACCATGTTCTTTTTATCCTTTTTTAAAATTATTTTTACTTATTACTCTATAATAAAGCACATAATCCAACTCAAATTTCCAGTTCCCAATGTGGGACCACAGTTCTGAGGACTAAGGTGAATTATGTGAGTTATCTGATTGCCACTTGGCCCTCTTCCTAAATTAAACCCGCAGTTCCCAACAGCTGGGTTTTAGATGACTACACATTCATACTGCAACCAGGCTGAGCTCTAAACATCGCAAGGTAATGAATGCCCTTAGCTCCCACCTCCAACCCCTTCTGCTGCAAAATGCAGAAATATCAATTCTGTTAAGCAACAACAAAAAAAATCTTGAAGCAAATATATTTACATTTGGGAAGGAATGGGAGAAGAAAGATCAAGTCCTACCCCGGGCTAATTGGTATGACAAAGAGCGCTCTCACAGTGTGCTGAAGACCTAGGATCAAGACCCTTAACTGCTTCAAGCAGAGCTCTTCTCACTCAGACTCTCACTTACAATGAATATATTAAATAGCTCAAATAGGTCAGGAGGAGGGAGAGAGATGAAAAGGCAGATGGGTGGATTCAGAGGCCTGGTGAAAGGGCACTCATTACTTTTTGACCAATTCCATTGCAAAGGCTCCTTATTTCAAGCACAATATTGTACAACAGTGCGAGTACCACCATCCAGCCGCTGACATCCTGCTGCCAGGTGGCTGAAGAGGGGTGGCATGTGCTATGAGGCCCAAAGAGCTGTCTTTTCGCCATGATCGTGTTAAACTATTAACCTCATGGTGGTGTTACTGCTTTTAAGTCTCGTATGTCTCCAGTGAGAGTCACAGCAGGGCTCAAAAAATCTGACTCAAAAATACCAGATTACAGGTGCTGGCACCACAGTACCACAGGCAATGTCCAGGAGAGCCTGGGTCCTGCTCCCACCTGTGCAGCCCATGGAGGCGACCTCTGGAGGTGCATGCAGGGGCAGAGAGGTGGGGGTCATGCAGCTCCTTCTCGTATTAACTCATATTATCTGTGAGAGGGAAAGCATTAGGGAATGAGTGCAGAAGGCTAAGACTTGACCTGTAGCTACAGTAGCAAGATAACTACATGAGAAACGGCAAGACATTACAGAGAGCAAAGAGGAGTGCAGCAGCTGGCCAGCCTTGACCAGTGACTGTACTAACAAGGCAGCAACATGAGAAATGGCAGAAATGGGTAACATTAGGGACGGCAAAGTGGGGTCATAGCTTCACAGAGTTGCTGATCCAAGGCTGTAATTGCCAGGGCAATCGTGCCACACATACTAAATAAGGGTGTAAAAATAGAATAAACAGGGGATGAGGTGTTTATTTGGGAAGGCAAAAGGATGTTAAAGTGCAAGAACTTGGGAAAAGAAAAAGAGGAAAAGGGAACTTCAGGGGTAGCAAACCATGTAATTTGGACCGTCCAGGGACTGTCGGGCAGCCTGGTGCTTAATTATCCCAGTGGAACAGGACAATGAACCTCTTGTGACTGTAGTTGTATCTGATGTACACCCCTGGGGGTCGTGGAGAGGGTGTGGGTACTTTCCCTAATGTCAAAAAGGGCACAGCTGATAGGGATGGACTGGACTCCCTAATCACCCTCGCTATGAGTCATGATAGCTAACAGTGGAGGGGAGGGCATTTTCACATCCACAGAAAATTTACTGTTGACGTAAGGAAATAAAATACAAATGTGAAGAAAAGGTAAGGCAGAGGTGTGGAAGACTTTTTATAAGTTCTAAGACTTATACACATGACTGCAAAGGGTATTGATCTAGCCATAATCCTCAGTAATAACCATAGAAACTAAAAGGAAGTAAGCTAAGCAAGTTTAAGTTAACAAATAAATAACAAAGATTAATTCTTAACAGGATTTCAATATTTCCCACTCTTCATCGTCACCTCTGAAATCCCAGGAAGATTCAAAAATCACTATAGAAGGTTAATATAGAATTGTATAATCAATCATCCTATGTCTATAATTGTCACCAAACATCCTTCAATTTCTCAACTATATTACTAGCTCCCAGAATGACAGTCTTTCCTAAAGAATCAGTGGCATAACACAGTTCCTTTCGAAGCTAAAAAGTAATTTGCTCTCCTGTCCATTGTCTATGTATTATTTTTTGTCTGGACAGATTCTAGGGGTAGTCCATGCTAATGGCTAAGTGACAAAGAAGAAAATATATTGGACTTGCTTATTTACAGTCTGATCTATAGCAAAAAAAAATAGGGAGATTATATATAAAGAGATATACGGACAGGGCAGAAAAGAAAAAAAGTATACTGGTTTAGAAAGACTCAGAGACATCAAAAAAGTGCACTTTTACCACGGTATTCTATAAAATAAAGAAACATCTTTTAATTTTATCTATTAAAATCCTAATAACATGTTAGATGGAAGCTTGAGAACTTTATGCATATTCTAGGATCTCCAAAAATCAGTTAATTAAATTTCCTTACAAATAGAATGTATGTTCATGATGCTTTAAGGAAACAGTTCTAGCTCTGAAGACTCCTTTCTGTCAATGCAATACAGCCAGCCCAGAGCAGTACCAGACTAAAACCTGTGTGTGTGAACAGCAATATAGAAATTTCCAAAGACAACTGTCAAAGAAGGACTGAATTACTCACAATGTAAGTTTAGGTCGTTACCTGATATGTTATATATGGCTCAGTTTAAAAAAACATACGATTAACTTAACGCCTCAAGAAAAATGCCCTACACAGAAAGGAAGGCCAAATAAGTTGGGAGAAAATATGATAAAAGATCTGGTGGAGCCTTTGTAAGGGAACAAGGAAATGTCTGGCTGAAGGAAGTGGTAAGGATCAGGGGAGGAGCTGGAAGACAAAGTCAGGCTGCCTGGTAAAACAAGGTTAAATCCACTGGCAACAGCGAGTAAATCAAAAGACAAAAGTTAAATTAAATCGCAGAGTGAGTTAATGAAATGGCAGCAATGAATTAAAAACAGGCCAAAACCCAAAAGGCAGCAATGGAAAAGTTAATCAAATGGCAACAGTGAGGTGAAAAGTGGCAGAGTTAATTAATGGCAGCACAACTCAGACAGATAGTCAAATGGCAGGAAAAGATTAAAAACTTGCAATGCTTATCAGCAGCAGATGACACGTAGACTGTGTGGAGAATCCAGAAGATGGCTTCTCTACAAATGCTGCAATATCCTTTTGTAGGAGGCTAAGGAGGGTCTTCCCTGGAGCCCAGAACAGCTTGGAGGAGCCAGAGAGAGTTGCAGCTCTGCGTCTACCAGGGCCGGGCACCGCAGCCCTCCCAGGAAACGTGGCACAAGCACAGCTCTGCTGTGGGGCCTTGGTGCTTATTGCCCCAGGGGACAGGGGTGATGAGAGGGTGAACTCACTCTCCTGGGCACCGTTTTAGAAGGGACTGTAGTGCTGCAGGCAAGATCTGTCCCAGCCTACCTCATAAAGATCGGCTGTGCTTATTTATACAACACTTTATTGCTAACAGGAAAACAACCATGAGTCTTTCATAGAGTATGCAGCGACCAGGGTTGTATCTGCTTCCAGGAGATTAGATTGATGTGCTCCACACACTAACTGCACAAACCACTGTAAAAATATGCAAACAGCAATTAAAGAGAGGTTTAATTAACTATTTATTTATTCATTCATTAATTCTGTGGCCTACATAGAACTAAACAGCACCTCAGGGTGGCCTCTTCCATATTTTGTCTGTAGCTGACTATGTTCATAAAATATGCAGACAACTCTTTAGGGGAGGAAAAATAGTACCAAATAGCATTTTTGATTTGGAAACAAGTTATTTGAAAATCAATGACATATTCCTTATTTTTTCCCTATTTTTTAATCCAGTTACTAACGTATAGCCTTCCCATCTAGCCTGTGAGAACTGAATTTCTATAAGAGCCATTGGTGAAAAATTTTGAAAGCCTGTTGAAAGGCCAAGTACACTAAAGCTACTGTTTCATTCCTATCACCATGCTTTTTGACTACAGTAAAAACCATTAAGAGACTTGCAAGCAGTGACTTTACAAAAAGCGCATTTGTTGTTCCCAGCCTGTTGAATTATTTATATTTTCATTCATTGTTTTTTATAGTTTCCACCAACTTGCTTGAAACTATGACAGCTCCAAAAGCAAAGCCAACAGAGCTATAGTACACTAACAGTGGGTTGCAGTCAAGCAGAATATTATTACTCATCTTGTGTTCTCCAACCTTTGTACCAAAAAGTGAGACTAAATATAGGATGACTTTTGTGAAGAAGAAACCTCTAAGTATCAGCAAAATGCATTAACTGTCATCATCTGTGACTAAATACGGGCTTCCTACACACTAAGAATTGCAGAAAGCCCAAGATACAGAGGTGAAAAAAAATGGGAAAAAAGATCTGGATTTTCTGACTAGTGAGGTCCCGTGATGAATGGCTTGTTCAACTGCTAATGAAGATTATCAGCTCCTTCTACAGAGAAATAAAAACCAGACACAAAAATAGATACAGTGTACAGCTAAACATAAAGATCAGCATCTCTAGTAAAATGAACCACTGAGACCAACACCTCCATCACAGATTGTGCCCTTCAGTACTTCCTATTCAAGAGTGTGAACCTTGTCTATAGAGCCATCAGTCAATCAGTACTTCAATACACACACTGCAGTGACCTTGTATATATTGAAGAAGCATGGACTCATGTAGCGCAAAGAAGCTTAATAAAATCGGGTCTAATTATAATGAACATTGATGCAAACTATCCGCATTCAAGGTGATAAATTTGAGAAATGGGTGATGAGAGGAGACTGGAGTGGACAAGAATCAGGGTCTGATCAACCTCAGAACAGCCAGTAAAGACATACCTGTTAACTCCATACCAGAAAGTCTTCAGAAAACAATAGCAAAGCTTACCAGGTTATAATGATAATAGAGATGAAACAGTTTAAAAGAGACATGATAATCATGTGTCTAACTTGCGTTTTCCAGGATTCAGGATATTATTGAACCACTGCTGTGTCAACAAGAATCTTTACATTAAATCTTGTTCCAAGATTAAGGGATGACAGACAGTGCTTTCAAGTTACAAGTTCATACAGACAACTATATTTGTATGGCAGCTTGAGCTCCCTATCCCTTCACTTAAATAAATAAATAAATAAATAAGTCTTAAAGTGTTACAGTGTAGGCCAGCTGTAAAATTAAAGAAAGCAAAAATTATTAGCTGCACGTAATTATGACTAGCATATCCTAAAGATACCACAAAGACAAGCAAGTATGTCTTATTTTTTTCTAAAATGTCTGTAACTTTAAAAAGAAAGGCATAAATTAAGAGATTAGATTGTAGAAATAGTAGGGGTTTTTTAACATAAGACATTTCAGCTGTATTTTTTAGCTAAAAAAAAAAAGTCAGAGCTATTCTTCTTAAGCATTTGTTTTCCCACAAGCAAAGAAAGTGGCGTTTTGATTAAGTAAAATATCTGTAAAAAGTATCTGTATAATTAAAGTATCTACTATTTTCTTAAAAACAACATGTGTCTGCTGTAATACTAATTGCTGCTCATTGAACAAGAAAGAAAATCCTTTAGACATTCCTGACAACCGTGCTCAAACTATTATGCTAATAAAAATTACACTTACACGGTGCGACTACATCACTTCTAGTTTTGTGCCAATGAAAATAAATTTGAAGCTATTTTTTCAACATTCAGAAGCTTGAAGCAAGAGAAGAGGACTTGCTCACCTGGGTGCAGATGCTCCAGTGGAGCAAACTGCCATAGCCACCCAACTGCATGAGAACAATTTCAACAGCTGAGGACACATCCCTTAGAGGTAAATACTGGAAAATACTAAGACACATTTGAAGACATAGCTTTCCCGTGACATTTCACCGTATTTGCATTAAGACAACACTTCAAATCTTAGCAATGTTTCTTTTCAAAGTAACTGTTGTGTGCAAAAGCCACATGTAAATGAAATTACATCTACTTTTTGGCTGAGACTTGAGATCCACCACCTCTAGTGGTGGGTGAGAATGAAAATAAGCTGTTCTGAGTAAGCTTAACCATTGCACATCATCCAGAGCCCTTCTTCTGTTTTCTGCAGTGTTCGCTATTGTTTTGAGTATTGCATCATAGATTGCATCTGAACCTCTGGGTATTCTTTATCCAAAGTGCCTGCCAGAGGGACGCCTGTGTGTAATGTATGGATGCAATGGGAAAACTGGAAGTCCATTTGTCATGGATTTTGAGGGCTCAAAGGCAGAAAGTAGGAAGGGAGATGGAAAGACCTAAAGCTTAGCCAACACCTACTATTTAAGTAAACCAACTTAAATGCGATGAAAAGGTTCGGACATGATCATAGGAGCCACTCCACATGCAGACTTCAGAACAGCAGACAGTAAAGCAATGACAGAGAGTTAACCTTAGTCTGATAATGGCAACCTCGTCCAGCAAGAAAGTCAGAAGGAAAAAACCCACAGCATGAGGCTGAAGAGGACAAAGTGGATGTCTGTTTTACATTTACTACATTTTCTTAGTCCCAAACTCACTATTTTTAGTGTACCAATAAAGACTCACCTTATCTGCACACATTTACTATAAAACTTGTTGTATATGCTGATGTTTATAATGTATTCAAAAGCTCCACAAAAAGTCTATCTCAGTTCTGTTTGCTTTATACTACTCCAAGTGATAAAAATATTATTGGATCTATAATACTATGTGAGATAGCAGCAGGGTGATCTTTTTTAAAAAAAAAAAATATTCATATTCAGTATTCTTTTATGTCCCATATGCATCTACACAATAAACTAATAAACGTTTTGCTCAAGCTCAAAGCCTGATTGGCTTTAAGAGAAAAATAATGAGATGTGCCAGCTTGTGTTTCTGAAAGTCAAAATTAGATTTTATGCAGGCATCCTCTTTGTTTTGAAGTGTAATATACTAACTACACTAAGGAGAAAATAAAGTTATCCGTGGACTTGTGCAGAAGGTGATGGCTCTCTGAACTGTTAATTAGTGCCTGTAACTTGTAGTATTAATTTTTATTACACTAAAGTCTTTTTAGACATAGGTTTCTTTAGGCTTGATTGTTTCAGCTTTTTGGGGGGCATGCATTATATTTTGTCCTATTCTTTCCTTCGACACAGCACCTTGAAAATGCATTACATTGTTGTTTCTCGTACAAACTCATGCAGTGAACAATACAGTGAAATCAGTTTTCAGTGTGATGATGACACTTAAACTCCAGTCTTGAACATTCAAACTTGCTTCATAGTACATTCACAATCCTGAGATTATAATGCATGGATTTTCATCTTGCCGTTAACTACAACAACTTGGTTTCATTTATGCTAATGCGAGCTGGACATAACCCTTAAATGATTATTTTCACTTTCTTGTCTGTGAAATTGAGATGATACCCACTTACTTTATATGCTTACTTGGAGAATGGAATAATAAAAACTTATCAGCACATTTGAAATGCTGAGAGTTTTCAATACATTTTTCCTATATATTATTTTTCATATACAAGAGGAGTAGGGCCAAAGTGGGACCTGAACACATAATAAAACATTCTTCTATTTTTTTCCTCATTTTGCTGCTTCTAAAATTCTTCAGAAAAGGAAAAAAAAGCAAAAGGGAAAGAAAAACCTGTGTAACAGTTAGTACATTGGAAGAAAATGCTGTTTAGTGACAGTTAATAAAAAATATGGAATCTCTTCATAATTATATTATCTACATAAACTATGTCTACATTTGCACCTTAGAAGAATGGAAGTACTAGTGATAGAATGACGAACTAGTACTTAACGCATTTTTTCCATTATACATGTGACTACTTCTTTCTCTCCTTCTTCAGAAAAAATCTAGAATTTCTCAAGTGCAAATCATCAAAAAACAAACCCGAAGAGAGAATATGACTAGGAAAGACTGCTGGTTGAAAGTTTCTAGCATGACTTGCCACAGAGAAACATGGGATTTCTGGGATGTGTGAATTCTAGTTGTTACAGAAAAAATATGTGGGGGCAGTATATACAGGGCACTTTGGTCAGAGAAATGTCCGTGTTTCATTCTATTAGTTGGCAGCCTGCAGCTGATGTAGACGTATCTCTCTCCATTGTTGTTCTACTGCAGATAAATAAATTATCATTGCAGCACAGTCATGTACCCTTAACACTAGTTACAGAATCTGTCTTTTTTTGGTTCAATGAATATTTAGTTGTACATAATGCATGAGCAGAATTATAGGAGAGAAAAACACACAGCGGTGCATAAGAAGAAAATACACAAGCATGCAAAATTGACCGAAGGACTGCTGTATACACCTACACCCTTTTTGCATCAGACTAGAGAATAGCGCAGCTAACAGAGGCAGCCCACAGCCTCTGATGCTTGTGTAGCAGTTTCTGGGCCCCTTTTCTACACCTCCTGGGACCAGCTTCTGGGATTTTTGTGGGACTGTGGTAATACTTGAAGATCTCCAAGGTGCCTGCCCTTGCTGGGAGAGGGTAGCTACAGGAGGCTGTGACCACTGGTGAGCTCCAGCAGCAGATGAGACTGCTGAGGACTGTGTGTTCAGCAATTGTGGTGGTGACATCCTGCAGGGCATAGTCACCAGCAGGCCTTGGAGCATCAGCTGCCCTCACAGACCCAGACACCCAGCATGCCAGAGATCTTGTCTCAGCTGAGCTCCAGAGGAAGGATGCATCTCTCCAGATTTAGGACTGGAGGAAGTGCATGGGATATATCTGGAGTGAATCCAGAAAATGGCCACTAAGATGATTAAGAGCTCAGAACATCTGATATTCGAGGGGAGGCTTGGACATTTGGGACTGTTCACCCTGGAGCAGAACAGTACTCAAGGGGGATTTTATCAGTGTGAGGGTGGTCAAATACTAGAACGAGTTGCCCAGAGATATTGTTGAGTCTCCAAGGGTGGATGGACTGGTAATGTGCTTTGGCTGACCCTGCTCTGAGCAGGGCCTTGGGCCTGGTGATCTCCAGAGGTACCTTACTGCCTCAGCTACTCTGATTGTAAGAGAATTTTAGAGTTTCCATTTCATCAAACTTTGGTCAGCTCTAGCACCCATATGAAACTCCTGTTGCCATCAATCATAGTGATTATTTGTGTGTTTCTCTTCAATTCTGAAAGTACAAAATTATGAAATTAATTATGAAATAATGAGAAAGCTATGTGAAAGCCATCCAGAGTGGTACTTTCATGGAATTATATTAATCTGTGTGGCATGAGGTGTGGAATAAGGGTTTTTGAAAGTCCAAGGCATGCTGAGCTAGCGTTGGGCCTGAGTTTATTTCAATAACATCCATACTGTATGTCTGAGGTAGGTCCTGGAGCCAACGACCTGTTAACTTTGCCCAGGTTTCCTCTGGGAGGTAGGTAATTTGTTCCAAAAGTAAGCCCTGTAGTGAGCAAGTGTAAATGAAGCACAGATGATGTGGGAAACAAGAACCTCAACAGAAATACGAAGCAAGGCAAATTGACAATATGGACATACTCTCTCATAGTGAGTAGATTGCTGAAATGGATGTACAGAGACAGCTAAGCCACTTACGGTTCACACGGTCCAAAAAGGCTTACATATGCCAGTATGGTTTCAGACAGTTCAAGCTACCTTGGGGAAGATTTGACGAATGAAGTTCTGTCCATTACTTTTAGCATAACTAAATTTCTGTAAATACCAGTGGCTACCCCTCTGGGACTCACGGATTAGGAACAAGGCACAGAAACCTAAACCCCTGCCAGGAAGGAAGCGGCCTTGCTGTATGAGGTATTCTGGCATAGTTAACACCAGCGTACTCTTCACACAGTGAGCTCTAGTACAGAGATTTCTTGGCAAGAAATAAATGAAGAGTGTGATCAGTTAGAGGCACAGAAGCAGAACAAATCATAGCTCGGCTTGAGCCTTTAGAGGAAGCTGGTTACCTAAGATGTCAAGTAAGCAAAGAGTTCAAACCAGTGAAGGCAAGAACAACTGTGTAAAAATAAAAAAGGCGCTGTTACTACCATTTTAAGTCATGAATTCAAATCTGACACCATTTTAATATAGCTTAATATATTACTTTCTATATTACATAGATAACTCCATTTCCACATTTTTAAAAATCAACCATGGTTTTTTTTTATGTTAATCAGGTAACACAGATCACAATATAAACTGTTTGGACTGTAAATTCCTACATTGTGCTATTTCACATCTCTACAGAATTGTGCCCTTGCCCACACTGTCACGCAGAAAACACACTGATTCTTTAGCCCTCCTCTCAGCTGCCTTCCTTTATAGTTCATGGGTTTGCTACAGAATATACTCCTCTTCCCCTCTCATTACTCCTTATTCTTTGTTTTAGCTTTTTTCCTCTGAAATTGATGATCATCTGTTATCTAAACCATTTAGTGGTTTTTTTCAACGTCACTGTCTATCATTAACCCCACTTCACGTATTTCTTTGTCCTTCGAGATCATCTCCCTTATCATTATTCAGTCTTTTGTTTTTTTGCCACTTTTGTGTCTTCACTTATTTCTCCATCACTTTCTAGTTTACATCCAGATTACAACAGTTTTAACTTTGAGTTGGCTATTTTCATTGAAACTTTTTTTCTAGCCTATTATAATGTATTTCATTCTTTTCTAGTCAGAGTCTGATTTTCCTCCATGGTAGTATTATGTTTACCCAAGAGCAATGGGCAGTTAAATATCACAATATCTAATGTGAGTGTTGCAGAGAAACAAACTATTGTGTATGTTGCTCACATAGTGCCATGTCTTCCACAAGATCATCCAGTGAAAACTGGCCCAATCTGGACTTTAAAATCTACTTTAATAATACTCAAGGGATTTTTATTAGTTGCTCAAATTACTGGTAAGCAAAATCCTGAGAGATTTATTTCAAGAAAATGGACATGTATAGCTACAGGTCTTAGTAATTAAATGTTCACCATAATTTCTATTATAAATCCAGATACGTGGCAATATATTCTACTTGCTTAAAATTATATCAAGAAATGTGCACAATTTATATTACTTTTAATATACACAATTAAGCTCTGCTTGAGTTCAAGTGGAAATCTTAATATGTTTTTTGCTCTTTTAAAAAAAAATTACTTTTGATACAGAATTTAGAAAATCAAAGATCCATATTACCAAAATGAACACTTAAAATTAGCAATAAATTTATTTTCATAGTCAGATAAAACAAATAGTTATAAATTAGCTACATAACTTTTTACACTTTACCTTCAGTAAATAATTTTGCCAATCGAAATGAAAAAAACGATTTTTACAAGTAGGACTAACACAAGATACTATGTGTTTTAATATTTATCATTACTGATGGAAATCAGTAAGACCATTTGATAGGTGATGAGAAAATGTGAACTGGAGTTCAAACAAAACCAGCAAACCTTGTTCCTGAAAGGAGGGGAAAAAAAAAAATTACCTATTTTGTCTGTGCCATGAACACAGCCAGGTTCATACATCTGGGGGAGAGCTTACTCTTGATTCTGAAGGTTTACCAAAAGAGTCATTAGAATATCATTAATGTGATTAGTAGGAGACTATTGACTGTAGTGAAGCCATCAGTGATCACTTACTGCTTCTCTATTAGGAACAATAACTATAATTGATAGTCCCTATTCTGTTGAACCATCTGTTTTTACATTTAATTTATAATAAAGTTGTGTTGTGATCTGGCTTCCCCTGGCAGGTATTAAGAGTAGTTCCTGAAATTTAGATGGCAAAATATAATCTACACTCACTGCAAATGTACTGAAAACTTTAAGAAGTACTTCAGTTTACAAGAGGATGTCTGTCACAGATAGTAGTGATGTCACTACAAAAATCAATCTTAATTAATGCCATGCTACTTTGTTCACTGTATTCCTGAATATTTTTGTTCATTCCTATGCATGCTAATTTACCCAAGGCCTTCACAGAACATTGTGAGAGATTAAGAGGGCAGCACTGAGACAAACAATAGTCTCAGTAGTTTTTTATTAATATTTTGTCAAAGACATCATCATCCTTATCTTTACCATTTTCCCTTATCTTTTTGACACTATTTGTGCAGTTCATTACTTCACTATTTGTATCACACTCTGATTGTTATTCAGTCGTTGACCTTTTTGCTATATGAAATTAGATACCCATCATACTGTTTCAGACTTGTCCAGTTTTGCCTTCTGAAATTCTTGTATCACGGTTGCATTAACAATGTAATTAAGTAACATGTCAAATTGTTGTCCCTTATGCATTATTCATCATTTGTCAAGCTATGATCCATCACAATGGCCTAGTGGGAACTTTCAAACCACATCATTTGATCAGCTTAATCAATTTGCTGCTGTAGATTAATTTTGGTATGTTAGTGAAAAGCATGCAATTGAAAAGTATATCAAGTTTTACTCGAAATTCTATGTTATTATACATTTGCATATGGATTGATATACTTATTTGTGTATATGTGTATAATTATCTGCATATTCACAGCAGGAATCAAATAGGACTTTTGAAAATTTACCTGTACTGATTTGGGACGAAAAAGAGAAACATCTGTGTATGTCCTAGTTTCACACCAATTTCCCTTTGCCTAACATGTCAGGATCCATTTCTGAAGTGTTACTGTAGTGTATCACCCTATTCAGGCATATTTTGACTATTACTTCTGTACAATTCTCAGGCACCACCATGGATTGCACACATATCATTGACACAGCTGGTGTAGGCAAGATGAATATTCAGTGCTGCTAGTGTACAAGGAATAGCATATTGGCACGGCTATATTGCTAATCTTAATAAAGAGGGCTAAAAAGACAACTGCTTAAAATATTTCTGTAACAATCTGATGTCAGCAATATGAAATTACCAACTCTATGAGTTCCCTCTATATAATGTGAAACTATAAAATTCTCTTTAAGAGAATATTCTTCTTGAATTTTTTTCCCTCCAAATCTTTGGCACTTTAGCTCTTGTCCTCCTTGTAGGGTTAGTACTTTGTAGAGAGTTCCATCTTTTGTTTCCAGTATTTGCTGTGACCTGTTTAAAACTTGCAGAATGATGTAGCCTGCAGTAAAGACATGCATTTGATAGGTGAGAGCTTATTAGGGTCTCTAGAATACAGATTTGCACATCGCTGAGGCTTTAAACTCATTTGTTCTGAACAGTGTTCATCCTGATCTGCTCAAAGTCAGGATAAATGGAATTAGTTAACATATTGCATTTTAAAGGGAAAGGAAAATAACTTCCATGAGATCGTGTAACAACATATACAGCAATAGAAATACGTATCTATTTTCACATGAAAATGCTGTATATATAGTGCTACCTGGGTAAAGGAAGGGTAAATGGGTACTTTACTGCATTTAGTATTGTAAAAAACAGTACTCTTCATTAATATGAAAATACTAAAAATAGTTATCTCCTTGAAATAACACCCACAGCAGTTGTCTGACAAGTTGAGCAGAGTGTTCCCAGAAAAACAAAACCAAAAACTTCTTCCATGGCATCCCATACAGCATCCTTGTGTGTGTCTGTGATTGAATGTGACAGTTATCTTATATACAAATTGTTCTAGACACACACCTGACGGCGCTGGCAGTATGCAGCGAAGAAAGGTGACCAGCAAACATCTCCAGAGAACTGGAGGGATATCATTCTAAACTCTGTGAACAATGCAAGGTCCTTATAATTATGAGAGCACAAATGAAGAGTAAGATTAACTACCTGGTGTGAGCCAGATGTATACAAGTAAAACTAATTAAATCTTTTTTTTT